>WURV02191187.1:0-28162 GCA_011762755.2 Epimenia babai | reverse complement strand
ATATATATGTGTGTGTGTGTGCGTGCGTGCGGGCGTGTGTAATTTATTTCAAACTTGCATACAAACAGTTTAATGCAGTCTACAAACTCGTAACCTAACTATATCTTCTAAACCTATAACCTGAATACGCAATACTTTAATAAACAACTGATAAATTTGTAATAGTACTTCCTGGGTTTGTGATTTTCGACTAGACGTGAAGGTCGGAGCCATGATCGAAGACAGTAAGGTATTCTCTGATTTACCTAAACGCTCGCAGCAATAACCGACACAATGTTTTGGCGCATGAGCATGTCAAATGGCTCAGACGACATCGTGTAGGCCGAACTAAAACATTCTCATACCCCTATTATATCTAACCTTAAATTTAGTATATGTACCATTATTTACATAGGCTACTCATCGTCCAGAGAGACTCCACTGGAATATGACTTAGTCGTCTTAGTGTTTGTGAACGTTACAGGCCTACAAATATCCAGAATACAGTCCTAACATTAGGACAATAAAACACTGATGTAGCCACAATTAAATTCGCATTTCTCTTATGTAGCATGATACACGCTAACAACACTTTAGCCTGTATTTGTAATCACCTGTTCTTGGTTTTGTTACCGAAGAAAATCGCGATGACAACATTAGCTTCAGACTGTTTTAGAATGCCTGTTTATCTAGTTCGTGCACAGATCGTGTCATATCGGAACCACGTGACCTAATACGTACGTTAACTCAAGTTTGTCATTGTTTCGTAAAAAGATCTCTTCGTCTGTACAAATATGTCAAGGTTAAGTGAAAGTGACACGCCATGCAGGTTTCGGGCTGAGCAGCATATTTCGATATCAGTTCTCCAATGTATCATGATACATCGCTACTGTATCTGCATGACACGGGAAGCGAGAAACACTTGATATTATTTGTTTCTCTATGATAAGAAACATCACCACCAGCGGAGTATAAATTGTCTCTACTTTAGACTTCCTGCGCTATTTGTCAACGCCAAGCGACATGGGGAAACTATCTCAACTCCAACTAATTTCAACTGTTCTACGTACTTTATGTACATAATAATGGATATGATATTTTTGGTATTTCGATGTGTATCATCCTGCCAGCGTATGTTGTGTATATACATAATTACATCAATTGTGTCATACCAGCTGGTTTTTGTAGAATGAAAGCATACATCATTAATACTCGAGAGAACGATTTCGGACTGATGCCAAATAAGGCGATACGGAACATGTCGAAACTTTGCTCTCACATAATAACGTTGAAGTCTTATAGCCTGTCGTCCTACACAAATTCAATCGAGGAAACGTTTACAATTATTTCACTTGCTTTTGTCAAGCAGACAGGACGATGTAGGACTCAGCTATACGCTGTAGATATGTGAAACATTACCACGTTTTCTATTTATGAATCAATTACCCGTATAAAAATCCCATGAAATGATTTAAAATATATTTTACAGCAACATACAGTAGAAAAATACAAGATAACGGCTAATGACGACTGTGATGGTGATATTAGGTATGAATGTCGCATTTATAAAAGTTACATTTTTATAATTGGCCTCATTAGTCACCATTGCTGAAGACAGGCTAGCGTCGTGTAGTCATTTAATCGTTCCTTCGTTTATTCCTTTAATCATTTGTTCGTTCTTTCATTGATTGGCTCGTTCATTTAATGATTGGTTCGCTAATTCATTTTTTGGTTCGTTGCTTAGTTTATTTATTTATTTAATAATCTATTTATCTATTTACTTATTTACAGATTTATTTCTTCATGAATAAAAAAAATTAACGACAATGTCAGAGAGACAAACGATTTGTCTGTGATTTGTTGATTTGTGTGTCTACCGATCAATCTGTTTGTAAATATGTCGGGGGTGGCGAGGCGGATATATGAGTCACATATCTGCGATACATAAGCGAATGTTCTTGTACCGTTATATTCACAAACAGAAGTTTTGTCGTTCACTTTAGTAGAAAATCGACGGAAGGTTAGAGAGACGACGTTCATCTTGTCTCGTTGCTTAGGTAAAAAGGTTAGCTAAGTCACGCCTCTTGAGCAATTGGCTTTTGGAAAAACAGGCCGTGTATGTATAATAAATATACGTGAAAATAATTCCTTATCTGATTTATCAGTCGCCGTTAACATGGTTCACTGAGCGATAGAATCTCCAGAAAAAACATCGATAAGTTGGGTAGTTTCGCTATCGTCGTTAGTGACGACATTCTGGTTACACGCAAAACCCTCGGATTCACTCCTGCTGAGCGAGGTACGTTCAGAAACGATGGCTTCATCGCTCCCCACAGATGTAGTTTCGGAGACGGTGAATTCTCCACTACCCAACGATGTACGTTCAGCTGCGGCATCTGAGCTTTCTAGCGATCTTTGATCGACGTTGAATTCGTAAAGCTCCGATATTTTTGAAAGGTTACTAAAATGAGCGAGTTCGGTGAAGCCTTCCGGGTAGACACTCATCACTGACACGCGTCTCGAAACGTCGTGTTCGGCGGGAGGGAAAGCCGCGTTCCAGTACCGGCGGAATTGGTGACGCCGCTGGCGTTGCTTTAACCTTCTCCGGAGGAAAAAGTCGGCGAATAGGATGAGAGAAAATAACACGCCTGTGGTGAGAGAGATTTGAAGAAGGAGGTTCGTCTTGCGGACACCGCATTCTTGATCTTAGAAACATAAACGCGTTACCGATGAAAATAGGTCTGAATACTGCTACAACACTCGTACTTTGATTGAATGACTATGAGAATTTTAACAAGAGAAATACAGAAAATAATATATTAAAAGGTCGTGGGTTGAGCGCGAACCCACAACCTTCGTATGACCGGGCTGGAGCTCAACCAACTAAGCTACCATGGCCCACTTCTTTCTGTGTACTTCGGTATTTAACACATTCAATTGGTAACTAGTCAAAAGACATTTCATTTTATATGTAATTTTCAATATAACTGGCATAGAAACATCCGCTGCTACTCAAATCAAAGTTTATTGCAAAAAAAATGCGCTTATCAGCACTATTCCATATTTAGTGACTTAAACAAATCATCAGGTAACTGCAAACTACAGTTATATTCGTAACCGTACCCGCCATCGTCGAATTCGAGCGACTGTTACGCATGGTATACAAGATTCGCTATGACAGGCGTAGGACGCATGTCTCTGTGTGTCAAATATTAAATAACATCAAATAACAAAAAGTCAGCGAACATAACTGAATCAATAAAGTTTTGGAATTTTAGGATGCGCATAAAGTTGACATCGGTCTGTATTTGCGGTAAGCGACCGTATTACATGCATAGCGAACAGTCAACGCGATATCACCGCGTCTTTCGTCGTTTGTATGTTTACCGAGACACCGCTATAAACGAGGTAGAGCTTATACAAACACGAAACGGTGACGATAGAGGGAGAGGTGTACCACGTACTCGAATCTTGATCAGTCCAGTTCGATGTTAAGTGGAATTTGCGATTTTGAACTATTGCTACCGTGTAACGTACCTCAATCGCGTTTCGAACCATCAAACGACACCCAACTCTGAATAGACACCGACACCTTTCGTGGGTCAGCAGGCGATAATGGACTGCTCGTGAATGTCGTTACGTACTTACAACTGGACATCGAACTTATTCCGACCGCTACCATCCTTCCATAAATATTTTCTGTAGATCGATTGATAACGTCTAAAAACAGTTATAATAGTTATAATGGAGGTATTTCTCAAACAGTTATTGCCTCACTGGATACGATGGCTGATATGACACTCTTGACTCCGCCCATGCGCAGTGAAGCGTTGTACCAGCAAACGCGCTAACGAACATATATTCCATATTCAACAAGCCCATTAATATGTAAAATTCACTTTGCTAGAAATTAACGCGATTGTCAACCGCGATGATTCGCCATAAAATTCTGTGCGTAGCTTCTCGCTGCTGCGACAAACCAGCCAGGTAAAATACGCCCTCAACAAATACGGCCCGTCACGTAGTGTGTACACGGTTTAAGTTAAGCCCAGTTCAGTTGTGCATTGTTATTTTTTACCACAACACTATACAATTATGTATGCAAAAGTTTATGTCTCGATTAAGATTATTGGTCCTAAATGATTATACATTCCTATTATTTTATTCAGTTCAATAAACTCAATAGTAAAAGAGCAAGCGTATCCCGTTTTAAGAATAACGTGTACTCTAGAGCTAACGATTTATAAAACTCGTCAGATGAAGCTCATATCCCCTTTATACTATACTTTAAAATCTAATAGCTGATAAATACAACTATAATAAAGACCATTACACAAAATAACTGACTTCGAGCATGTTAAGAAGGCATTCTGACTGGTTATAAATAAACGTTCTATTTCTGCCGTACTGTCAGATTACAGGTTCAAAATTTCAAGAGAAATAACATGATGGGGGATTATCAGCACGGGGTAAATAAACAGTAACACTATAGCGTCATATAAAGTCATAGAAATGCATTCCGACTAATCTTTTTCATAATATTTTTCGAAATGAGGGGCCATGTGGTAAAGTTACAAAACTTGAGTTGAATCGTAACAGTTGAAAATATATTGCGACAGAGATTAGAAGTTACAACAGGTCGCCATTGAATGTCCGACTAGTGAGGAAGACATATGGTGTTTTACGTCAACCATGTGGCTACATCATCGATTTTAGGTTAACTGTCGATGTTTGGACAATGCCTTCCGTACGGTACTTTGTGTAAACATAAAAAAAGTTGAATTCCTGCAAGTTGTACGGGTGTTTGTAATATTGTCGTGTTACACGACGCCATCAGTTGGCAGAAGGTGCGAACGAATCTTGGCAAATGACGATAGTTTTCAACGCTAGTGTACTGCAGCTCGTAGCAACGGACAAATTAATATTCTGATGGCAGCCATGACGTAAAGGATTCAGATTATATTTGATGTATAATATCTATATCGTGTTTATTATAATAATGGTAATAATGGTAAAAGCAGACATTAAAATTGCGCACTGATAAAGGTAAAACGTATTTCATCATACAGCGGGATAAAAACGAGGCCTTGCGCATTAAAACAAAATTGATGGTTATTCACGTCATTGTAAATACGTATTGAACAAGTTCGTCTGGTTGTAATGTTATAAATAGGCGACACACATTAACCGATATATTGTAGGTTTGTCAACATAAACAACAGTTTGTTTACATTTTTAGTACAAACCTCGATCATGATTGAAAGAATCTTTACACAGTTTAGTATCAGGAAAAACATATCGAGTTGAATCAATTTCTGTCGATTTTTTTTATAAGCGATGGTACAATTGCTTATATTATGTTAGTTTATTATAATACGGGAATTTGAATTGTTAGAAAAAAATTGATGTGACAATATGTGGCACTGCTCGTTTCAGTCAAATATAAATTTCATACATAAAGACATTAAAACATCCCTTAAAGTATTCGTAACTAAATATATTTAAAGACATGCTATCTCCATCTGTATATAAATATATATAAACTCGTTTTGGAATAATTGTTAGTGCAATTTTTGATTTTTTGAAGTTCTTTTGTGGTGTTATCAGTAAAATATTGGATCGTTTTCTTGACAGACAAAATCTGCTAGTTGCTCGACCACAGACTCGAGTCTCGACATGAGTGCGTCCATCCCTCGCGCGTTGCGTCGCCGCAAGTTATTAATGTGTGAATTGACGTTGAGCGCGTAGCGTCGAGCTTGTTCTAGTTGGGTATCGATACCATGAACGAGCGAATTGAGGCTATTGCGAATGTCACGCATGCTGTTGCGCATCTGGTATATGTTCATCAGACGCGACGAAGGACTCGGGGTAAGCGTGTCTTCGTGTGACATCGAAGATAAATGCATCTGCGGTATTTCGGGAGATATTGCGTCCAACTCGTCCGGAGATTTCGTTTCTGTGTTCCTTTGTGAATCAGCCGAGGAGTTGGTGCTTGACAAACGACTTGAGGAATATTCGTAAGTTCGTGGTTCGTCGGTTTGTGCGAACGCATCCTGATTCAGTTCCGCGTCTGACACATTGCTTTGGGTTGAGTAATCTAATGTGACTAGGTTTCTTGGAGGAGATGGCGTGCCTCTAAAAGGAAAGTCGCCCGGAGACATCTGCCCCTCAGACGGTATATCGTTGTCATTGTCCACACCGTCAATGTGTGTCAAATTGTTCAGTGAGCTCAAGGACTCTGGCTCGCCTTCTTCGTTCCATGGTGTTCTGCCATTTGCATTGTCCATCAATGCTTGATCGCGAGGAAAGCGAGATAAGCTTGTCGGTTTAGACACTAAATTCGGCAAACGTGGAGGGGTAACATCCCTAATCGCTGAATTTGAACCACGCGACGTCGACGGAAGCGATGCTCCCCCGTTTATAGCTGGTAAATGGCGCGCGTCTGTCGAAATCGCAGCTAAAGACTGACTCGAGACACGGCATCGATGGTTAGAAATCAGAGACGGAAGTTCGTCCGACTTGCCGGGCTTGGTTAGCGTTTCGTGAAGTTGATTGTGTTTTTTCCAGCCGGAGACGTCACCGCCCCACTTACAGTCGGAGTGGGGGCATATAACCTTAAATATGGTAATAGATTACAATTTTCTGTCGGTAATCACGCTTATGATAAACAACCATTGGTTAATCTTATGAACTAGATTAAATAAAAATTAATGCTGAATGACTAATTTTTTCATATTGACGTAGTATACATGAGGTAAAGGTAAAAGGTTGAGTACAACAATCATATGAAATGAAATGAAATGAAATTTTATTGATTTATAGTGCCCTTTTAACACATGGCTATCAAAGACACTTTCATACCGCAAGTATCAGCCAAGAAAGGCTCTCAGATGCGGTTTACCATGTATAACCATTCATTTTTGTAACAGCTAAAATGACAGCAACAGAACATATAAGCCTGTCATAAAGGTGATCGATGTGACTAAGCAATCTATCATTTGGCTTCCGGAGGTTCCACATATGCATTTTTGTGAAAAATATATTCATTCAACGGCGCGGGCAACTACATTTGAGAACGAATAAAATTCAGAGGTATTTTCCAGAAACATCGTTGTAAAATATGCGGTATAGGTATACAATACGTTACGAGTAGGTGTGAGATGCGATCGTCGAGGCCCTTGTTGCGGCAGTACCCGCCCTCGACGCGACACACGGGACAGAGAGAGGAGTTGCCGGTACCGTTCTGGGACCAGTTCGTGATGCAGGCTTTACAGAAGCTGTGGCCATTGCGACATTGTCGTGTCTTCTTTATCACCATGTAGCTGCGCACATTCATCAGGGATGTCTGTATTTTATGTTATACTTATGAACGTAAACCTATTAATATCGAAGTATAAATATGCTAACCGGAGGCTCATAAATAAAATTAATTTTTAGTCAGAGACGTTCCGACACTCCACTAAACTGGCTAAAATTTGACTTGCCTGTATTTCATCATACGCCCTTCAAAAAACGACCCTAGACTGTGGTTAAGACAATTTTATTGATGATGGATACTTATTTATTATGGTGAGGAAATCATGAAATCTCGGCAGACAGTTGGCCTTTTTCCGTTTACTCCGTTAGTTTCCAATGCTAACGGACAGCCCGCACTCCGTTAAATTTGTAATAATTATGTACAGCAAAACGATAGTGTAACGGTAGCGCCAAATATCATGCAGTAAAGGTCCTGATATAATCTTAACCATAAAATTCACAGCGCTAAAGTGACGTGTCTCAGACAGCAATGGTATTAGTGCACTGTAACTCAAATATATTTTATTTCATGTCAGCTAGTATAACCAATAGAATTGCCACTGATTGCAGAAACGAGGATTCGAATTTGGGTCTGCCCACACTAAAATCTCGAGATTACATCGCTAACCTGACAACCTTTTCACTATCCGCGATAATTTGTATTGGAGTTACCAAATGTTGCAGAATAGTTCAGTATTGGCCTCGCGAGAAAGCTCGAAGAAGATCTCATCCGGATAGCCGCCGATAGCAGCGATGTTCGCGTTGGGTTGGAGACTTAACAGGATGTTGCGTATCTCTTGTAGCGTCACAAGAGGCGATTCGTCCATCATTAACTTCACTTCGTCGAGGCTATCCTGTGAACATGGATAAAGATCGACGTGGTCTGACATATAGGACAAGTAGAACAGTATAACTGAAAAACTACAGAATGTGATCAAACCTCCACTGATCTCCCGCGTCGGCCTTGAATGTCTGCTAAAAAGTTTCTCGGTTTAAATATTCAAACAAAATGACCAGGATGACTGTGTTGTGCTTGTTAACCTCTCGCAACTACGTATCTACGCCTCGAATTCTGAAAATCTTATGTATATTTTATTATTGTAAGCCTGCTAGCGATAAAAATTGCCATGTCGTACATTTGTGGACATTGAGGATTGTCCTTATGGAACACCCGTTTATCCACGTAACATATGAAATATTTTCAGTCTAATTCCTGTGTGTAAACGTATCTAAATGAAAAAAAAGCATTGAAATATCAATAAATGAATATGAATAGATTATACCATACCTGTTTCTTCTTTCAGTCATGTTTCGGTTACATACGTCGATTCCTATGACGTCATCTATAAGTCGTCCTGCAATAACTGACAGGTTCTGATGTTTTGCTATTAGAATCCGACATTATGTCAGGGCGGTCCTGATGGAGACGGTATCAAGATACGATCCCTCAACTCTCGCTTCGTACTCTCAAGTATCCTCCCGGTTCAATCGACAACCTGTTACGTTTCTCGAACAGAAGAAAAACGCGCCAAACCCCATCTGTCTTTGGGGGACTGAGTATCCCTCAGTGTCGTTACGCGAGGGCTTCAGATGCTGTTTGGATGGCCTCTATGACTCTTACCTCTACGCTATATTGTCGTCTCATCGTTAGCAGCCATCAACTATCACAGATTTAGGTGGGTATAGGCTGTCTCTGAGCGTTTGGAAACAATTACGTGAATTTACTATAATCGACCGTCTCCCCACACTCGGTAGTTTTCACGGTGTTTTCCCCACTCTTATATCTGAGGCGTAAAAATCCATTTCAATTGTTTGAAACATATTATTATATTATTCAAAAGAAATTGGCATCGAGCTGGAGCGATAAGTCCGACACCTCATCCGTTTGTCGTGCCAACCACAGGGTTGCTTTGTAAATGAATAGAAAGGCCCGGAAGATGGAGTATCTCCAGTCTATAGTCACTTATTTACATACATGTCGTGCAATATAAATTTTGAAATAGTTTTTATATACAAAGTACCTGAAAAATAATTCATATATTAATAATAAAAAATCAAATAATATACGATAATATAAAATAGGTTTCAAAATTTTCAGCTAAAAAGGTGGGGATTGAAAAGGCGTAGAATTGACGATAAAGTTGACGAGTGAATGTGAGGTCACCAAGTCCTCTGCCAGATCTTGGTACAGCAGAGATACGAAGAGAGATAAATGACAAATATGTAAGACACCTCAATACATTTCTTTAAAATGAAGACTAGCACCGATGTGAAGGACTCTCTCCTCAATAGGGACCGGGTACAATGCTATCAGAATCATCGTAACGTGGTCACGGCAACGAGTGTTTGTCGGAAGGCAAACCGTGATGTTGCGTCGAGAATCACAGTCACCATTCAGGATATTCTCGAAAAACGTAATGACATATAGTGGTCGATGGTGGTGATAACGTTAAGAGAGACCAGAGTGAAATGGCGAAGCGAACGAGCTTTTGTATTCATCACTGAAACTCTCTCAGCGATAATGTGCGCCCTCTTTCTGCTATTGTCTTCTGAAAGACGCTCAGACGCAACCAGCATCACGTTAAACTTTTCAAATATTCAGGATCTCGGTCATTCAACAATAGAGATTATGCAGAATGAGGCTGGAAGCTCACACTCTGAACAATCATCCGTAATGTGTCACTTGGTCATATCCTCCTTCCATGGTAACATTAAAAGCCTTATTGTGTATTGAATATAGAATGAAAGCCGATACTTTTGAAAAAGACTTCGCATTTAGACGTTTTGCTCCGCAGCGAAGTGCTACACTTTGACGGGAACATGTAACGCAATTGAAGCATATATAAACCCACCGGAAATTATTTGCTTTTTTCGAAAGTGAACGAATAAATAAACACTAGGCTCGAATAATGTTATATGTTGCATCGTCTTCACGCATTCAAAAAACTAATGGATTAAACCAACAATTTAACCATGGTGCATATCTTCATTTCAGCTTCCGTTTTCTCTTCTCTTCTCTTTAGTCGCCATGTGTATAATCATCTTGTATCCTGAAAGCTATTATTTTTGGTGTAGATAATGTATAAAAGCTACAGGCGTAGACGTATTTGGTCCTGTAAACAAACGTATTTCAATATAAAATGCATAAAAACGAAGTGTAAAATATATGATCCGCGAGAGAGTTATCTCCCTCTATGATGATTCTAGATCCGGCTAGCAGGACGTAGTTTGCGTGATCAACTTAACCATCGGAGGGTACCGTACTTCTCACCCACTCCCCGTCGACAGCAGCGGTCGAATTTGACTATGTACGTTTTCCGCAATCACATCGATACCTCATATCTACTCGCTACGCCACAAATAAAATTCTCGCTCAAACAGCCAACAATACAAATCAGTTTTCCACCGTACGTGGCATTGTAAAACGTGAGTGTTTATACAATAGTAATTACAATATCATCATCGTTGACTATCGATGCATGATCCAACGTGGAATAAGCGATGCCGTAACGCGTTAAAGTAATTTCCATCATTACTGCCATCATCACCATCGCCATCACTGTCGCAATCGCTAATCTTGCAATCACCGTCATCAAATGTATCAATAGTCGTTAGACATACTATTTCGTATCTAGCGATATCTATAGGTTTTCCATTTCTGCGAACTTTCCCAATTCTGTTTAAAGTTACTAGGCCTAAATCAATCCAAATGTTCTTTAAATCTCTATCTGGCTCTATCTAAGCATATTTCTGATCCTCTGTGGTTGAGTTGTGTAGTTTTAACTTCTTCCAGTGCGATTGTAATGTGTGTATCATAATGAAATGTCATCCAATTCGAAAGTCGATATTTGATATTTAGATGTTCGATATCTCGAAAGACCGCCGAGTGTGTAGAGAACTACCGCACGTCTTATGCAACATGCAACATAGATCCATGCAATATTGAACCGTGAATTCCATTATGCGCACACATATAGCGTATTGCGACAAAAACGGTGTTCCGCGTGTCAATATTAGAGAACAGTTAGTATGGAACGGGGATATTTGGATAACGTGAAATACAATCTCAATTTGTTACGCTTTGAGTAACGCGACTACATAGCCGTGCATCACGGCGTTAATAAATAAAAGATTTATATATTTATACATAGTCTACTTGACTTTTTACCTGAATGTGCAGATAAAAAGAAAACACAATATCCCTGGCAGAATATGGCAGATCGGAAAAACGACACTGTATTGATAGGGATCTATGTTGCTCCTATTTTTAAAAGAAACTATATCAAAGGCCCAAGAGGCCTCAAGACGTTCACCTGAAAAAAAAAGAGGAAGACGAAACAAGAGGCCAAGGAGACCTGACAATACTCATTACGATACTGAAACACGACGAGAGGCCAAGGAGACCCGACAATACCCATTACGACACTTAAACAAGGAAATACAGATATGTGGGAAAAAACCTAGGCTGAAATCACATCTAATTGCCAAAACACAGATGCCCTAAACAAATTACCGTAGAATGAGACCTACACAGACAATATCTGCAAAATGGCAGACCTTCGCACTAAGCTGACATGTAAAGATTTTTAAATAAAAAGTCGATAGAAATTAGCCCTCCGCCTTGCTGCCATGACGATTCCATGAACAAATCTGAGAGATACTAACCCAAGGACAATATCTGCTAAACGGCTGATCCCTGCGATAAGCGGTTCTTGAAAAAAAAATTAAATAAAAAATACGAACATCTGCAGAAGTTACTTCGGCTAGCTGTGATGACGATTCCACGAAAAAATCTAGAAGAGACCAACCTAAGGACAATATCTGCCAAATAGCAGACCTCTGCGATAAGCGGTTCTTGAGATTTTTTTAAGAGAATGTTAATTTTTAAATGGATGGACGGACGGATGACGGACAAACTCCGATCAGGAAAAGCTCACCAAGAATACACTCAGGATTCAAAACCGATTCAAAACTGCTATGATTAGTACATTGCCAACAGAGTAGACGACGAGAGTTGCTCGAAACAAAACGGCGACAAGTTAATGTGTTACGACTTGGGCGAGATGTCGATCCGATCATGAGATTGCTGGAGTCGTCACAGAATCGTTAAATGGTTCTTGCGTAACAGCTAGGAACGTCGCATTTTGTGATAGATATTTCGTTATATTTAACTAACAAAACAGAAATACCAAAAAAAAACGTGAAATGTCGAGTGATATAGTAAAAATGCCTTCATTAGTATTAACGGTATTGTCAGTCGCACTGGCAATAATTCATTTACACTTTTTATACGCACAGAAAATATTACAATCACCAACTTGAAAACCTGTTTTATCCAGTTTTATCTTCCACAGAGTTAATGCAGTGGTATCCCCTGTCGAACTGAAATCAAAAAACCCTCGAATCATCACTGGACGGTCCGTAGAGCGCTTACCTCTCTACCATATCCGTCATCTCATTGTAAATAATCAACTATCACAGACTTAGCAGAGTGTGCAATATAGATAGGGCATCAGTCGATGTTGGGAACCAGTGGCGAGAATGGACGACGGTCAACTGTCCGCACGGAGTCGGTGGTTTTGTCACTACGCATGTTTCTCCACCGATCATGACTGAGGGTTAACTGTTTGTCATGTTCACCATGAAAGCTAGCTCTCTAGAGTGCCTAAAATGGCCTCCACAATGACTAACTTGGAACTTGAATTTAATAGCTGTTAAAAAATTTCATGTACAATCAGCTCTCACAAAATACATATCATAATCAAATTAGAAGTTACTGAAAACAGTTGGCGGTGTCACAATTCTGATGTGTTTGAGTAATAACTACTCTCAATAGTATAGTATACAGTCATAGATAGCTTATGAAGATTTGAATAATTTAGTGCCTTTTACAGTTAAAGAATAACAGGGCTGACGACTGAATAACAGGGCTGACGACAGAATAACAGGGCTGACGACAGGATAACAGCGCTGACGACAGAATAACAGCGCTGACGACTGAATAACAGGGCTGACGACAGGATAACAGGGCTGACGACAGAATAACAGGGCTGACGACAGGATAACAGCGCTGACAATAGAATAACAGGGTTGACGACAGAATGACAGCGCTGACGACAGAATAACAGGGCTGACGACAGAATAACAGCGCCGACGACTGAATAACAGCGCTGACGACTGAATAACAGCGCTGACGACAGAATAACAGCGCTGATGACAGAATAACAGAGCTGACGACAGAATAACAGGGCTGACGACTGAATAACAGGGCTGACGACTGAATGACAGCGCTGACGACAGAATAACAGCGCTGACGACAGAATAACAGCGCTGACAATAGAAGAACAGGGCTGACGACTGAATAACAGCGCTGACAACAGAATAACAGCGCTGACAATAGAATAACAGGGCTGACGACTGAATAACAGCGCTGACAATAGAATAACAGGGCTGACGACAGAATAACAGGGCTGACGACAGAATAACAGCACTGACGACAGAATAACAGGGCTGACGACTGAATAACAGCGCTGACGACAGAATAACAGCGCTGATGACAGAATAACAGGGCTGACGACTGAATAACAGCGCTGACGACAGAATAACAGCGCTGACGACAGGATAACAGCGCTGACAATAGAATAACAGGGCTGACGACAGAATGACAGGGCTGACGACAGAATGACAGGGCTGACGACAGAATAACAGCGCTGACAATAGAATTACAGGGCTGATGACAGAATAACAGGGCTGACGACAGAATAACAGGGCTGACGACAGAATAACAGGGCTGACGACAGAATAACAGGGCTAACGACAGAATAACAGCGCTGACGACAGAATAACAGGGCTGACAACAGAATAACAGGGTTGACGATAGAATAACAGGGCTGACGACAGAATGACAGGGCTGACGACAGAATGACAGGGCTGACGACAGAATGACAGGGCTGACGACAGAATGACAGCGCCAACAACAGAATGACAGCGCCAACAACAGAATGACAGCGCCAACAACAGAATAACATCACGTATGACAAACTAACAGCTCTGGAAAAAAAATAACAGTGTGACAAATGAATATATTATAAACGACAACTCATGCAGAAAATCAGAAAAATATGAGGAGAATTAGAAGCAGCTAGAATTAATTTGTTCCAAACCGAATGACACAGAAAATGATTAAAAATACCAGGTAATGAGGTCCAGCTTTTTATATGTAGTACACTGATCAACCTCTGGGTGACATACTAACAGACTGTGGGTGTGGAGGCCCAGAATATATAAAAATCTAATAAATAGTACTTTAGTATTACACACGGACGGACACGATGCATTGATTTAGTTCACTCTGGTACATACAGAATAATATACCAGAAAATACACTTGATGGTGAGGTCATAATGGAATCTATGTGCTTATGGTGGTACTAAGGTGAAGTGGATACCTTTGTAATCAAAATGAAGTTAGATCTATGACAAAATATAAGTGTGTGACCTAAATAAAATTTTATTCAAAACCAGGACATTAAGACAAAACTATATTTTGTGCATGAAAATATATGATCATTTAGACAGTAGTGACTTTGGCAGGGAGAGGATAAATAGCAAAGATCGAATGACTCGTGCAGATACATCCCATTTTGACATGATGTACACATGACGTATACATGACGTATACATGATGTATACATGATGTATACACGATTTATATATGATGTATACATGACATATACATGACGTATACATGACGTATACATGATGTATACACGATTTATATATGATGTATACATGACATATACATGACGTATACATGATGTATACATGACATATACATGACGTATACATGATGTATACATGACATATACATGACGTATACATGATTTATACATGATTTATACACGATGTATCTGACACAATCTTAGACTATTCGTGTATTCATTTGCAGTACATTCTTTAATGTCCAATTATTGGTGATTTCTGTTTTGAGTTCAATGCCATTGATTTTCACATTAAACATACAGTCACTGTTAATAGACAACCAACTATAATAAATAATGAATAATTCTCTCATCAATATCTTGTCTTCAATCAAACCTCTTCCAAGATTTACGTCAGTTGTTATCGTAATGTTAATAGTTAAATGTTCACATTAGGGACAGCTGAAGTAACACTAACGACACCACAGGTAGATGCTACAGATTTCTCGACGGCTGTTAGTCGGGCAGCGAGGGCATCACGGCTTTACCGTCACCGTCAGTCATCCAGCGCCGTTCGTTGGTCTTTGTGTTGTATTCATACACCTTTCCTGTAGCTAACAAAATTATCGCGCAATCCACATACAGGTAGATAACTCAGTCTACTAACAAGAAGAAGCTGGAGGACCTAAAGATGCTTAAGTCAATATTTAACAAACAACATTAGAATAAATAAAGAACATCAACTTCCATCCAGTGCTACTGAGACAATGTTAACAAAAATATACTAAAATGAGAGGAAATAATCGCATATAAACAAGTTTCATTAAAGCTCCATACATCAGCTGATACTCTTTGTTCCCATTACAAAAACAAACATTAAAAAATTTTAACGCATGGCGAAGCACTATGATTATGGGTATTTTATACGAGAAAGTATAAACATCAGCAGAAGTTACCTAACTTAGATAAGATAATGCTACCTTAAACAAATGTGAAAAAGACTGCCCCATGGACAACTTGTCTGATGTCTCATAGATTGTTCTGGAAAAATTGGTCGGATTTTCCAATTAGTATGATAATAATAGAGCAAGACCACTCTTCTTAAGGTACATAGACACACGGTTACGTTTTTACTGTTAAACTCTTAGGTAGTATTGTGTATTGTATTGTGTGTTGTATTGTGTATTGTGGTAACATACCTGGATCAACAGCAACGCCATCATAGCTGCCATTACTGACGAATGTCGCCTGGCAACAGTTACAGAGTGTATGAACGATGATGTACGAACTGTCATAGAATTACTTAGGATACACCTCACTATAGTTTGACTACCACGACGGTTGGCACATGCTTTATATTCAACATGACGATGACCACAGTGTTTGCAGCACCAACCATGTGAGTTAGATTCACACTGATATCGTAACACATTCTAAGTGACTATGGTGCAGCACAGCTGTTCATGTGAGATGCTGAGAGTGTGAATCGACCCACATAAACCAGGGATATTTCCGAGCTGAGAGTGTGGATCGACTCGCACAAACTGGAGATATTTCCCGCTGCACCTCCCACTGCAGGAAATGAGGAAGATTTGAATGCATGAATCTGGCGAGACATTTATATCTAAGTTGGTCATTGTAAATATCACCAGGGTATCAGAGTATAATGACGTAATCCACATTGAGTGGGCCACTGACATTACCTATTACTATTATCAATGCAGTATTTTAACGGTAATAATAACAATAATAATGATGAAGTTTTATTTTAAGTGCCATATTATCCTTCGGTCATTATGACAAGATGATGCCTACGACACTTTACAATATAAATAAATATAGTATATTCTAAAAAACATAAATAATTGCATAGAAACGGTAGCCAAGAGAGTGCTGAAAAAAATAATACCTGCCATATTAGAAGTGTTACAAGATGCTTGAGAGATCCTTGACAGGGTCCGAAATCTCACACCAGGGCAAAGAGCAAGTTTGTATTCCAGAAGGGCACTCTCATGGCATTTTCAATAAACATACATGACAGTTATAGAGGCCTTGCCTGCAAATTGGCGGGTCATGCAAGCAAAATGCCTCATGCCGGCGGAAATATTATGCCCTGCTTAAGGTTCAATAATCTTCTTCACCATCCTCAAGGCAGGTGAGATACAATGCTTAGCGACTGATGCTAGATGTAATATGGTGACTAACAGGAGAGGATGCCATGACGGACGGAGAACGATATGATGGGGCCGGTGAGAGGATGGGTGAGTCAAGCGTGCGACGCGCTGACCTCTCATTATCGACCATCTTCTCCGGTACTGGAATGGCCAGAACGGAGGGTGGGCCACCTTTTATGACGGGCGGTGGGACGGGTCCAGCTGGCTGACCTGGGTGGGGTGCACTCAGATGTATTAACGGACACGATCAGCGTATAACATACGTGTAGTCGAGAGATCACGGGGTTCTATGATCAATGCAGAAAAAAACAGTGCATCATTCTAGAAGTTCTCACCTGTTTGATTCATCAGTAATCAGTTACATCCAGAATAAGATACATCACTTCGTCATGAACAGCAGACAGAGCTGGTGACATTTATTCGATTAGTTGCTTAACACTCATTGACACTTGACGATAACACACGACAAAAACAACATTTATGTGTGCCTTGAACTAGGTCGGTCCTTGAGTCAACAAGATAACAATCAAGAAACCTACAAAATAACAGTAGATAAATAAAATATTAGTGAGTATATATTATAATATCAGTAGACATATCAAATATTAGTGAGTATATAAAGTATTATAATATCAGTAGGTATATAAAATATCAGTGTGTGTATATACTCTACAATGTGCAATAAAGACAAGAATTTCTCTACAAGATTATACTGACCCCACTTTCTCTGTGATTCGCTTGCCATTCCATGCTCAACTTGACTGTAAATTAAAAATGTACAACCATCAAAGGAAATTATCTTGCCGGAAATTATCTTACGGTATGTCATGATTAGCTGCATACATTGGAGGTTATTTAGGAGCTTTGCAGGATTGGTTATTGACAGGAGCTTTAGATAATATCATTTTTATTGAAACACTCTTGTTCATAATTATGTATTTATGCGAAATGAAATACTGAGCTATGGAAACCCGAGAACTATTTATTACCTTACACAAAGAAATCGCCATACCTGCGTCTAGTTTTCCTTTTGCAAAAGTAAATGACGAGGAAGATGAGCGCGATCAGGAGGATGAAACCAATAACTGAGCAGACTGACACGACGATGATGCCAATAGTCGTCTCAACAAATGACGTCGAACTGTCATCCACAACTAAAGCTTTGTAAGGTAAGACTTTGCTTACACCAAATGCCGACAAAGATCCTCCTACCGGGAAAAAAACACAAAGAAAAACACAATAAAAACACAAAGAAAAACGCAATAGAGAGATTGATTAGAAATTCCCGTAAAAACTAATTCATATAAACTGTTACATTTACTGGGAACTGGGATAGCACCGGACCATTATGCTACTATAATATCGAGTATTATAATACATGTCTGACATTCTGGGTTATTTTCATGAAAAAATCGTTTGTCTGAGATTCGTTAGGAATAGTTAAAGGGACATAATTATGACAATCAACACTGAATTTATCAACTTAAAAAAATAAAACTCAGAGATGGATTATTTTTTTAAATGCAGGCTCAAAAGTGTATCTACATGGACGTTCATACAATGAAAAAATTCACAGGATTTTCTCAATCTTTCAATGAAGAAGACCCGTACGTCTGTTCAGGGTTTTACAAGATCCAGTTTTAACAGAGAGAATGTCTTCATTCAGAGAGAAGTTACCGTTTAGTTTGGAGGCCGGTGTGCCTGTATCATCGGACTGTACAAAAGTCAATGCTTCCTCTACAGCAAGCATCTGCTTCTCGGAATTGATGCCAGAAACGGTGGATGTGGAGTCATCTTTCATAACGATGATGTTGGCGACTGCGGGTAGATCCCTAAACAATGTACAATGGATCATAGAGGGGCACTGTATAAAGGTGTACAGAAGGTAGATCCCTAAACAATGTGGATCATAGAGGGGACTGTAGAGAAGCGTACAGAAGGTAAATCATTAAACAATTTGAATCATAGAGTGTCTAATATTGAGACAATAAGTCTGAGACTATGTGAAAAACTTGGAGTGAAAACAATTCACTTGTCAGCACTAAATTATAAAAGTAACGAGAGAGATCCGTGTTGATGACAAGGCAGGTAAGAACAGACAGAAGGAAAAAATGGGCCAACATGTATTGTTTTAGTTGGCGGAAAATTTATTCAACATAAAAAAAGGAAGCAGTGATGTATAAGGTGAGCTTGTAGATGACACTCACCCAGTGGCTAACAGTCGGCGCCGTCTTCTCCGCCTCGTTGGATCGATAGCCTCTCCCGCGCGTTCCTCGATGCACCACAGTTTCACGGTGGCTCGTGCATATTTGACACGATATATAGACGATAGCGACAAAAGAAACATCGCCTGATGAGCCTCCAAGTATTGGCGACTCACGGATAGTTCGAGACGCACTGCGACCACGTCCGGATCAAAGGTGTCGACTCGAATCGTGGCGTCCACTAGGGATGTTAGTGATGGTGATCCCAGGTCGACAGCATGCACATTAACGACGTATTTCGTGTCACGATCTGCCAGGTTCACTATCTTCACAGCACCTATCCAAAATCGTTGTTTATGACTATTTATGTTTATATATATTGACAAATTGATAAGTCCTACGATATGATTCTACATTATATGCCCTACCCTATATAATTGTAACAGGAGGGTGAAGCCAAGTTTGACGAATACAGCTAATGTATATTTGATTAAATACACCAATAAGTATATAATTTTGGTTAGAGAGAAAAGGTACAATGAAAAAATTATTACAAAACGATTCGGGCTGATTAGGTTTGTAAAATCACGGTATATTAACAATATTTAAAGATGATCTTTAATATGAGAATCAGAAACAAGACCGGAGAATTAGCTGCCATAGTTATAAATTTATAGCCTGGGCTGAAGCCTACTTGCCTGTGTACTTGTCAATGTTGAAGAGTGCACCGGTAGGGCTGGCTGATTGAAAGTATCTTATGACTGCATTCTGTCCGCTGTCCAGATCAGTCGCCAATACAGTCGCGAAATTAGGGTCGCATTCTGCGTTGAAGGCGACTTCGGTATCATAATAGGTTTGTGTGAATATCGGGCGGTTGTCATTGATGTCGCCGACTGTTATGGATACGGTAGTCGTTGAAGAGAGTGAAGGAATGCCTGCGTCTTGCGCCGTCACATTAAATACATAAAAATCTTTGATTTCTTTGTCGAGAGTTCGCTTCACTGAAACAATTCCAGTCACGGAATCAATTTGGAAATCCAGATCAGCAACGAGACCGTCTCCCGATGTTGTATCTATGGTGATGGTGAATGCAGCGTTTGTTCCGATGTCATTGTCTGTGACCGGTAGTGTGAAGATGCTGCTTCCGATCGCAGCCGATTCTTCAACGTCTTCGTTGTACGAAGCCGAACCGAAGGTCGGGTTATTGTCGTTGATGTCTGTGACGGTAATCGCTACGTTTACATCCGTCGTTAGCTGAGGTGTACCAGCGTCGGACGCGCGGCACCATAAAACATAACGCGAGACGGACTCTCGGTCAAGGATCACCGTGGTACTTATACCGCCCGATGATGGATCAATGGCAAAATGATTATTGGGACCTTGAAGAACGGAAACGATGGAATATAAAATGGACGCATTGTAACCAGAGTCTGAATCTGTGGCACTGATGGAGTCAACAGCCGTTCCAGGTGGCAAGTTTTCTGCTACACTCAAGTTGTAGGGACTTGTGTCGAAGATAGGACCGTTGTCATTAATGTCAGTCACTGTGACTGTCACCACGGTCGTGCTGGTGCGTGCAGGAGCGCCGTTATCTGATACGTCTACCCGGAGACTGTATGACGAGGTTCGTTCACGATCCAGCGTGTTTCGTATCTGGATAATCCCGGAGTTTGGATCAATTTTAAAGTCGCTGTCGGTGTTACCAGAGATTATCGTGTGAGTCAAGAAAGCGTTGTTCCCCACATCGGCATCCGTCGAGACGATGTCAATAATGACAGAATTGATGACCTCATCTTCGCTCAGGACCACGCTTAATGAGGGCGAGACGACTGGATCATTATCATTCACATCGTCCAGTGTGACGGTGACTGTTGCTGTACCGGTCAATGCAGGTAACCCTCCATCAATTGATCTCACAATCAACGTGTGGCTGAAATCCATTAAAGTCACACAAAGTGCCTGATTTATTACATCAGCCCAATCAACCCATTTGAGGCAGACTCATTCAATGTATCCGTCTATACAATCTATCAACTTAATGAAGGCATCAGCCTATTTAAGGGATCAATCTATTCAATGTTTCATCTCATCTAAGGTCCCAAACCATTTAAGGTATCACTCCATTGAAGGCATCAATAAAAAATAAAAGGTAATGAAAGGTAATGAAATGAAATTTTATTGATTTATAGTGCCCTTTTAACACATGGCTATCAAAGACAGTTTACAAATTTACTAAAACCATATCTAACTAAAACACAGTTTCAAGATACTGTGAGAGAAAGTACAGTTAAATTGCAGAGGTAAAGTACAACATGTTATTTAATTCTTATGCAGTTTACAATGAATGTTCATCGCAGCTTCTCAGCGCATATACAATACCTTCAACACTCACATATCACCCACCAAAGATGCTATCAAATGTCTACCCATTTTAGAGACGTTCACTCCAGCAATCAGGGATAAATAACTCGCTGAAGATCATCGCAGAAAAGTTGACAGGTGGGCAGTCTCAAAACCCGCGACCTTTTACCGTACCCGAGTACAGTGCTTCTCCTACTCGGTTAGCTGGATCCCTTTATTAAACTATCACTGGGCTATCGAAAATATAATGGCAGGTATTATGTAACAACTGTTGAAGTTCAAAAAATTTATCAATGCCCTTCCAGAGGGATTGTTTTATTCGAAATAAATTTAGTCAGTATTTCATTGCATTCTGCAAGACAAAAGTAAACATTGCGTATATAGTCTAGTACAACAGTTAATCAATGGCTTAGTCCAGTCCATGTCCATTTGTAAAGGCCTGTGGCTGGCCGGCCGCACCCCCCCCCTCATGTAGTGAATGGTCAAAAGCTTAGCTTGTCAAGATTTTTATCAAGAAATGAGTGGGAGTAGTAGAATAGTGGGATGATTGTGCTTGAATACTAAAAAAAGTTCATAGTACGTTAATTTATTATAGAATTTCTTACGAGTATTAAGAGACAATATTGCGATTGGCAATATTGACTGGCATTTACTACAATAAGAAGTTACAATAAATCAAAAGTGGATAAATACCAAACAGTGTATGACTTACACAGGTGTAGTTTCCCTGTCAAGAGCGCTGGCCACGGTAACCACACCGGTCAGGCCATTAATGTTGAAAAATGGGGAGGAGAGAGCGTACGAAAGAACATTGTTGTTGCTAGCACTTGAATCAGCGTCAACAGCGAGCAGTGTCGATAAGAATGTACCGGGAACTGCGCTTTCTAGAATGTTCACTGTGAATATGCCTGGTGTAAAAGTCGGCGTGTTATCATTCATGTCATTGATGGTGATGATCACGAGACATTGAGAGGAAAGCGGCACGGCGTTCCCATCTTCTGCTTTCACGACGAGTGAAAAGGAATTTTTTATTTCGTAGTCGATTGCAGCAATTGTAGTTATGAGGCCAGAGTTTGCATCGATGGCGAAAGTAGTAGACCCATCGCCGGATATGACGGAAAAAGTAATTTGACCGTTGATGCCGCTGTCGGCGTCGGTTGCTACGACTGTACCGACGAGTGAATTGTTGACGGAGTTTTCGTCGATGTTAAAGTTATACGTTTGTTGAGTAAATGTTGGTATCTCATCGTTTACGTCGCTAAGTGAAATCGATAGAGTCATTGTGGTTGTATAGATAGTGCCGATGTCATCGATTCTGTCTGTGGCAGTAATCACCAAATTGTAAGTCTGCGGCGGGGTGTCAAAATCTAACGCCGACCACACGAATACATCGCCTGAGTTTGCATCTAGAAAAAATGGAGAATTCGGGGAGTTTCCGCTGACGATAGTGTACGTTATCTCACCGTGCGCGCCAGTATCGGAGTCAGTAGCGCGAACCGTCGTTATCGGCAACCCGACAGCGGTGTTTTCCGGGAGGGTTATCGGACTCGAAGCGTTAAAAACCGGTGGGAATTCATTCCTTGGGATGAGCGCTACAGTGAGTGAGGCAAACGATGACAATGGTGAAGGACCTTGGTCGGTTGCTTTGATAACCAGTTGATACAGTGGCTGTACGTCATAATCGACGGTCCCTACCAACGTCACGTCTGTACCGGATATATTGAACACCCTGCCCGGATCTCCCGAATCTATTGTGTACACGAGGTTACCGTTAGCGCCAATGTCTGCATCAGACGCAGTAAGTCTTTTAATCGTTGCCCCTGTTAGTATAGTTTCTGCGACGTTGGCTGTGTACGTAACGGGAGTGAAAACAGGGAAGTTATCGTTGACATCTGATATTGTGACAGATACCGTTGTGGTTGAGGTGCGAGCCCCGGGCACCCCGACGCGGCTGTCTACCGCGATGATCCTCAAGTCATAGCTAGCCGTAGTTTCCCTGTCTAGTGACGATATCGTCGTCAGATCGCCACTGGATTGATCAACGCCAAAGTGGTTTTGTGGGTCACCGCTTGAGATGTAAAATCGTATCTCACCCTGATGCCCAGAGTCCTGATCAGTGGCTGTCACTGTTAGAACAGTCGACCCTACAGATATATCTTCTGGTATGGTCTTATTATAAATTAGAGGATTAAACACGGGCGTGTATTCGTTGACTGGGTTGATGGTGATCTTAACAAGAACTGTTGTTGTCATGGTTGTTGGGGAACCATCGTCCGAAACCGTAATAGTCAAGTCATACGATGACACAATTTCATAATCGAGATTCGTAGCCACGGCCAAATCACCCGTTGCGCCGTTTACAGTAAAATGTCCCAAGCCATTACCGCTGCCGATACTGTACGTTAAACTGTCAGCGAGATCAGCGTCCGAACAACTCAAAATCACGATACTTCCTGTTGTGTCCTCATCAACGGTGACAGAATGAGAAGTGGGGTTACAGTTTGGGACATTGTCATTGATGTCTGTTACAGAAACTGTCAGTGTGGAGGTTGACGTCATCGATAAGGCCCCGTTGTCATCGGTGGCAGTTACCGCCAGGTAGAATATATTCGGCAAAGATTCGAAATCCAGGTTGCTGTTAAGACGTATTACTCCGCTTGATGCATCGATCTGGAAGGTAGTACCTGTGTTGCCACTTGTTATCGCAAATATCACAATATCTGTGATATCCGAGTCAACAGCATCCACATCGGATATCGTTGTACCTAGAGCGGTATTTTCAGCGAATGAAACTGACCCTGTACCCGCCGTGAATGATGGGGGTGCTTCATTGATGTCATTTATAGATATAATGGCGGACACATCCGTGTTGAAAGTGCCATCGGACGCACGAACTGCAAGCGTGTACGAGGACGTTGTTTCGGCATCTAATGATGAAGCGACTTGTATTTGACCAGAAGCTGGGTTTATACTAAACGGGATGCTTGCTGTGAGAAGCGAATACACCGCGATATTATTGGGAGGTGAATCAGCGTCCGAGCAAGAGATCAGCACGACATTATCACTGACAGAAGCCGATTCATTCACGCTGCCTGTATACACGGTAGTCGTGCAGACAGGGGGACTGTCATTAATATCATTAACGGATATGACGACGGTCGCTGATGATGATAGGGGTGTGACTCCCTGGTCTATAGCTTGTATATTGAGGGTGTAGCTGGGGACACTTTCCCGATCAAGGTAGGCAGCAGTGCGTATTGTGCCATTGTTCGCGTCGATGGAGAACTTAGATCCAATATTACCTGACAGAATTGTGTAAATCACTGTACCTGAAAAATCCATAATATTGAGTATTAAAAAAAAGCAAAATAAAAAAAATGCAACATTTGTCTTCAGTTCCTGCATTGGCATCATGAATAATCATTATTTAACTAATAATAATGCCAGTGAGCTGAAGAAATATCAAGACTGTATAAGGGACATGGAGCTTTTTTCGTGCCCGCTCATATTCCTGGATGATTGGTGAAAATTATATCATAGACATGTCATACAGATCTAAGAAGAAAAACTACAAATAAATTAATGAACACAATGCCATTAGCAAACAACCAAACGTACAACTGGAGCTGTTAGAAAATTATTTGAAATATTGATGCCAAAAACATTAAAGTAATGCATATCACATAAAAAAACTTGTTATAATATGTGGAAAATTGAAACATGGGTAAAGATAACAAGTTTACTGTATGAGTCACAGTAAGCATAATAATGTACATACAATAATAAATACATATCGTAATAATTTTTGTGTATTATCCACCCCTATTCAAAATCTGTACTATGTAAGTCTGATTGTATCGCTATTATATAGCTTGAGACTGTAAAAAACACATATGTATCTGGGATACATAATAGTAAGGGGTAATTGGTATACTGAACGTTTGACACTTGCATAGGATTGTCAGCTGTTTACATGCTGTATACATCCCTGTATATAGCAACACATCTCACATTTTTGGTGAATGACATTGATTTAGGGAACAGTGGTTACTGAATACACTGAATACAGCAGGACCTGCCGAGTTGATGTCGTCGTCAGTCGCTGCTACTTGGATGACAAATGTGTCAATAGCGACATCTTCATCCACAGATGCTGGGTACGTCGTTAGTGTGAACACAGGTGCGTTATCATTGATATCTGTCATAATGTAATATATATTTTATATATTATATATTTGATTATTTGTGTACGTCCTGATGTGTTTGTGTTGGCTGTTAGGGCAGTGCTTGGATGATAAAGATTTGATTTTGAAGAGCCTGGTTCAATCGTGGGATTTTTTTGGGCAAGAAAAAGCCCTAAGCCTTATCTGTCTGTGGTTGTCCGAGCACCCCATTCGCTTGGGTTATGTAAGAGGATCTGCCCTTAGATGCTGCTGTGTTTCAGATGCTCTTTGGATACTCTCTGGATACTCTCTCTTGATGCTCTCTCGATGGTCTCTATGGCGCATACCTATACACTACTACTATCTTGTCATGTCATTGTAAATAATCATCAGTTTTCTCTGATATAGCGAATGTCTAGGCCGCCCGTTGATGTATATAACCAGGAACATGTAGGGACGAAGTCAACTGCTTGCCCACACTTGGTGCTTTGCACCACCACAATAAATGATGCTAATTCATTTATCGCTTCAACCACACCATACTTAGATTGGGTTTGTAAAGGGCCAATGATGACCCAGATAAAGGGTTAATCTTGACTCATTGATACATACAAAAATGTTTTCAAAAAGAAATGATGCAAAATTTGAGTAGTATCTGAAACAATTTTGCCTAGGCAGGTATAATGAGATTATTTCTCCAACAGTCTTATTCACCTAAGAAACACGCAAACCTGTTATTGAAATGAGAAGTGTTGCGGTTGTGGACAGTGAGGGAACCCCTCGGTCAGTGGCTGTAATGGTCATTGTGTAGCTGTCCGTAGTTTCTCTGTCGAACGGTATGAGTGCTGTAGAAACTACACCAGACAGTGGGTCAATGGTGAACATGGTGCCTGTGATTGTGTAGACGATGGCGTTGTTCAGACTCGATGGGTCGTTATCATCATCGGAACACGACACACTCGTGACTGACGTGGACGTACCGATGTTCTCGGGAACGCTAGATGTATATAATGATCTTGAACACGTCGGGACATTATCATTGACGTCGTCTATGTTCACGGTCAGCGAGTATGTGGCCGTCAGCTGACCGGGTGAAATGCCGTTATCGATACAGAGGATAGTGAGAATGAACTGAGTGGTGGATTCGCGGTCGATCAGACCGGCTACCGTGACGCTTCCAGTGATCTGGTCAATGGAGAATGTTGATGCGGAACCAGAGGCTATGCTGAAGGTCAGGTCACCACCAGGTCCACTATCCTGGTCAACAACAGTGAGGTTGGAGACTGTGGTACCAACAGAGCTGGATTCTGGTAGGGACTGTGTAGAGCTCGACGTGGGGGTGAATGCCGGTGTGTGCTCATTGTAAGGCGTCACCTGCAGACATTACTGTTCTCATTTGATAAATATCAGAGGGAAGTCTAAGGTCATAAGTTGTGCAAGAGACAAAGTCTTTCATATTCAGGAACGTTTTTACACACAGAAAAATATAAAATTTCAATTAATATTTCATTTCACCTTCATCAATGTGGTTTACATGTAAGATATCGTGGTTCGTATTAAGGATATTGTAACAATTATTTATCTATTTTTATTCTCGCAATTCTTTGATAAGAGCCACAGAGTTTAAGTGTGAAATGGCGTGAGATAAAATAAACAAGAGGCCAAAGAGGCCTCAAGACGCTCACTTGACTATTAGACTACTAAAAAAATTTTAAAAAAAACAAGAAAAACAAAAAACAAAGAAGAAAGAAAAAATGTCGAATAAAAGAAGGATTTGAGATGCTAGCTGTACTGTACCTGCATGGTGACGGTAGCATTCGAGGTTAGACCACCTCCATCACTCGCTCGCACCGTCAACGCGTATATCCGAGTGCCAGCGTCATAATCCAAGTTAGTGTTGTCATCCATTATAACCAGGGCGTTTCCTGTGCCCACATCCTTGTCAACGCGAAAAAGATTGTCGGAATTACCGGATAAAATTGCATACGTGACATCACCGTTCGAACCTGAATCCAGGTCACTGCAAGTGAGAGTTACAATAGTAACGCCGGTAACGGAATTTTCCGCGATTGCTTTATTGTAGATGGTTGGGTTGAAGACTGGGGTGTAATCATTAATGTCAGTGAGCGTTATAGCCACAGGGACGGTGGTAGATTGAGGAGGGACTCCCGAATCCGTAGCTACAACATTAAGTGTGTAGGATGGAGTCACTTCTCTGTCTAACAGGGATTTGGTCGTGATTTTTCCGCTTGTTCCATCGATGGAGAACTCATTCGACGGTGCGCT
>WURV02191176.1:0-12394 GCA_011762755.2 Epimenia babai | reverse complement strand
GAAAAAGGCCACTCAAATTATGAAACATTCGCCTATGAGAATGAAATTTCACGTTCACAATTTTATCGCTACGAAAAAGGAACTGATTTGAGAATGACCAGCTTAATTCGCGTGCTTGAGGCTTTAGAAGTAAATCTTTTCGAGTTCTTTAATGAAGATTTTAAGGAAAAATTGAACTAATAAAAGTGAGTTACTATAGGCTCCTCTTTATAGCATGTATTCAACACTTTATTAAGTGATGGTAATCCGCCATGTTATGAAAAGAAGAGGCCCTAACCTTTAAAGGCTTTTTACAATCCTCACTTTTTTTGCTCCAGCATCCAACAATATTTCTTTAAATAACAAACTGGCGTAATGTGTTTGTTTTCCCCTGCCATTTCCATTTAAACAAATCAGAATAACGTTGGCCTGATTTAAATGTGGAATCGTGTCGTAACTTTCTAACGATCGTCGGATTCTATCACTTTGTTCTAAGATCCGTTCAGGATGGCTACGATATATCTCTTCATCCAGATTCACCTTCTGGCAGTCCTGAATAAAGTCGGACAGAATAATAATCGTATGAGCTTCTTCTTTGTCTTCAAATTCCTGTAGCCCATAACAAAGGCTTTCATACAAACAGGTGTGTTTCTCTTGTGGGGTAGTTCGCAGTATAGTATCCAGCCCATTCTGACAACGCTCAAGAAAAACAGCAATCGAATCCTGTTGTGGTGGGACACTACGAAATAGACTAATATCACATTCCAGCAATTCCCATGATTGCTTTGAAGGCAAAAAATCACTACCCACCGAGTAACAGCTGACACTAACGCTATAGCCAGATAATCCAGCGTCTAATCGTTCAATGTCCTTTTTTATAAATCGGGTGATGAATTTTATGTCTTTTTCACATTGCACTTTCATACTTGCAGACCGATCAGCAAACACCAAAATTTCATGTTTTTGACAGGCTGTTCCTAGAAACAGTACAAAATAGACTATAATATGAATGTTCTTATGAATGTGGCTCCGCTTCATAGTGATTAGTTTTACCGTTATTAAATGCACGTTTGATCAGAATACATCCATGCTTAAATTGTTGTTTATAGAATTCTTCGATTTGGTCGATTTCTACCTGATTTTCGACTTGAGTACATTCCAACTTTTCAAGTTGTTGCTGAATATTGCGGTGGTCTTCTCTAGCCAGGACTAGTGCCTTGTTTTTAAACTCTTCGCCCAGCAGGCTAAGGGTTTGCTGACATTTAGTTAAATTACATCTTTTGACCATGACGTCCTCATCTGCCGCTTTTTTGGCATCGGAGGCAGTAAATAATGTGTTACGAACAAAATATCGAAGGCTCATTTTATAGGCTCCCCAATAGAACAGGGTTAAAAAACCGACGGTAACGAACAGGCCAAAGTCGATAGCTTGAAATGCCCTGGCAACACCGATTAGGCCAATTGTAATTATTCCTATGGTCAGCCAGCTTATTCGTCCCTTTGTTTCCTTGATTGTATGTTCTGCAGCTAAATGCGCTGAACGGATTAACAGAAAAGAAAGTCCTGCCGACCCTAAACCGGCCAAGATTGGTGGAAAACTAAGTGCAATTAAAGCCAGTAAGGTTGCGGGTATATCAAATAATGTGGCGACAATGAGAGGTAAGTATGGACGTTTATCCAGAAAATTCTTCTTTACCGGAACATGACCAAATTTTTCAGTTATCGCTTGTAAATGGGCTTCCCCCTCTCGCTGAGAGCGTTCAGCATGGTGTAGTAACTCGCTTGTCTTTCCAAATGCAAGAGTTGTATCTATGAGCTTACTAATTCGGTCAGTACCTAGCTTGTCGAAATGTTCTTCCTGCTTATTATTAATATCATAATTGGCTAATGCCGTTTTGAGCTGAGTAGAAACATGGCTCAGTAAAGCTTTTTGCTTATTAGGAAAAATCAAATCATTGGTTTTGTTAATATTGAGAAATGCTTGGAATTTATTAATATAGCTTTCCGCAGTTTCTTCTCCATTGTAACCACCCAAATAACTGTTCGACTTAACTTCATGTAATTGTTCGGTAATGGCAGTTATGATATTTTCATTTTCAATTTTATTTTTCATGGGCTCTCGTAATTAGGTAATTCCTAATTACAAAAGTATTTCGCATCGATCTGGAAATAAGAAACAAAACACTAGATAAATTCTGTTACAGATATCCTTCCCCTAGATTCATAGGGTAATTATTCTGAAAAGCCTATTAAGCTTAGTAAGTTGAATTGAAGAACAACGAGTAAAAATCTTTATTCTAATCGAAAGAAGTAGTTATACACCAAAATTGAATAAGGGTTTTGTTCCAGAAAATACCGATTTGTAACAAATTATGCCTTTTGACAAAATTCTGTCACGAATAAATTTAAGAAAAGGAAGGTTGATTATCTGCTTAGTTCGTCAAGGTTCTTTGACACACCACCATTAGTGTATTTGGATTTAAGTTTTTGAGACTCTTTTTCTTCAGCTTCTTTCTTTATTATGTCGCTGTGGAACTTATCCCAAGTTTTTTCCAAATCGTACCAGGTTGTTTCTTCTGTAATATCCAATATTTTAATAAAACTAGCGACTGCTTCTTCCGGTACATCTTGACGCAAAAAATCGTCTCGTAGATATTCTTGTTTGTACTTTTGAGGTGTTATCGCATTCGGGTCGTCTTTATCAAATTCTTCAGCGACTCCCAACATCGAATTTAGTGCAATTTCAAGAATTTCCAATGTACGAATATTAAGATTTTCCACCCATTTTCCTCACAGCATATTTTTGTATACTTAAGAGAAGTATACATTTTAACTAAATATTAATCAATACAAAAATCATCGCCTAATAGCCTTGCGAAGTATGTTTTTTGGAAATTTATATTTAGGTGGAATTTCTTTCTTTAATTTTTGAATAACGATATCATTTATAGAGTAGCTCTTCGGCTTAAAATTTTTCTCTTTTATAAGTTTTTTACGAACTACAATAAAAGGAGTAGAATAAGAATCGCCATATGGCGAAATGGATTTCATAATGCCCGAAAACACATCCAATTTTGCTATAAACGCTTCTTTCATGCGAATATTTTGGAATAATAAACTTAAGTATTCCTGTTCATTATGTTGCATATGCATGTATTGAAGTGAAATATGTAAATTATTTTGATATACTTCTGCGTAGCCTTGGTAAGATCGGATGTTTTTTCCGTCAGAATCACTGACTTTCAGGGTGGTGCGTCCTAATGAATCTATTTCTAAATCATACCCTGATATTTTTAGTGAATCTGAAGAATCTTCGAGGTCTTGAATAAAGCAAATGTAAGAACCCACGAAGGAGCAGGCTGCTCTCATTTTATAATATTGCCTTAGTGCATCGCTAATCACAGGATAAGTAACAACAGATCTTGATCGGCTAACCAGATATAATTTTTCATTTAACTTAAGTTCATCAACCTGATTTAAAAAAGTATCGTAATCAATTTCTTCTCTGTTATAAAATTTTGAGAGTAATTTGTTATTTGGCAATAGAACCAATAATTCACGAAATCCAATCACACCACCTTTTGCTTCTTTTAAATTAGCGGATATTAAAGAAGTACTAATACCTCGTATACGGTTTAATTCAGTATCTCCTTTTGCAAATTTGGCGATAAAATATTTTTTGTTTTTGCTCCCAGACTCCGTTAGGTTCATAAATAGATTGTCTCCTTCCAGAAAAACATCACCTTGAAACTTAACAGTGTTTGGCTTGCCAATTACATGTCTAATAGCCCTGCATGTTTGTTTATAATCATCAAACTGAAATTCCCATTGGAAAATAGTAATTACCGAACTTTGTTCTGCTCTACCCGAAACTGTTCCTGGTCTAACTCTCGAAAAAGAATACCAACTTTTCTCCTCATCCTTATTCTCCAATTTGTCTTTTAATAGTGAATAAGAGGATTTGTTATTGTTTGTTTTCCAAATGCTATTCCTACGCACAATATCGTCATAGTTACCTATTTTTCTCATTTTACGACTTGGGTGCCTATTTAAATAGATGAGAATCTCATTAATGAAAGAAGGCTCTATTTTATTTTCAGTTGAAGGAATGTTTTCATCATTAAATTTTACAATTTGAATTTCCTGATTCAAAATGTTTCGTTTTGTATTGAACCCTGATCTTTTTATCATTATTATCCGACCAATTATCGGAGATTTATATTGATTGGTTATTCCTCCGGCATGAATCATCCACCTTTCTGAAATCAGAATATTTCCTTTGTTCGGCAATAATGCATGAATATCAGTAATTGAATTCGTTTTTTCACACTTAAGGTGAATGGACAGTCTCTTTTGACTATCAATAGTAGCTTTTCCTTCCATTTCATCTTCATCTAAATTGATAAAATACGCATCTAGACTTTCTTCATTTTCTTTTTCAAGAAACATCTGAGTTCTTTTAACGGAAGAAGTCTTACTGGCTGAATCAAGAATAAAAACATCCCAACCACCTTTTAATAAATCTGCATATTCTATTTGCTTTCTGTTTTGATCTTCTGGTTCACTAACTTCAAGCTCATCCTCTAAATATGATTGTTCTTCATACTTTCTAACGCCTATAATCAACAAAAATGTCCGCATCATTTTTCTGTTAATTTTCTTACGATCTCTTGTTAGGGGGTTGATAATTCTACGAATATTACTATGATCGAAGTATCGGTCGTCTTTATGTATGTTTCTGTAGCTTTTATTATCGAAAAGGTCATTATATTTTATAATGTCTAGATAATCTGCTTGAAACCCCGGTTTTCCCAGATTAGTGTGAATGAGCAGGTTTATTGTCCTACCCGTTTCTTTTGTTTTGACCTCCTCTAAAGGCCCTATTAATTCCTTAAGCTCCTCTTCTACTTTATAAGGAAATATCTTAAATCGATCTTTTTCTTTCTGGGCATTTTTCTCCATTTCGATTTATTATTTGTAACGGAATTCCACAATAATTTTTAAAATGCAACAAACCCACTTATCTAAGAAACAAAATCGATCTGAAATTCTGGTAAGCCTGCCAATTATTAAATAATGTAAACTCTTGTAAAACAACAAGTAAGTGTTTACACAAGCAATAAAATCAACTAGTTACAGCTGATTAAGCTCCGAAAATACAAAGAAAAATTTTGTAACAGAATTTTAGCTCTGTTCTGTTTTCAATCCTCCGATTAATCATCTCGAACTTAGCATTCCGAAACAAGATTCCCATGTATGGTCACTTGTTCTAACCATTATTATTCACTTAAAAATTAACTATTATGAAAAAGCAACTTTACTTAACGATCGTTTTGATTGGCTTGTTAACCACGAGTATGCAACTGATCGAAACCAAACGCTTTAACTCTTTTACAGATTTAGGACCACCACCTGAAGCTGCGTTCTTTGCACCAGAGAATCAATCGGTTTCCTTTTATATACGCAAGGCAAATCATGCGGTGAAAAAACAAGAATGGGTGCAAGCGGCTGCCTATAGCGCAAAAGGCTTGTTAGTAACAGACAAAAAGAAGAAAATTTCCAAATTGGAAAACTCACTCAATGCCTCATACATGAAAGCGGTGCAAGCAAATATGGACAAGGCTCAGGAAATGGAAGCCAGTTTAACAGCCTGGGAAGATCATCAATCAACCTCTTTTGCTGATCAGATTGCCAACCTATATATTGAATTGAATCTTATCAATAAGGATTTAAACAAGCTTCCGGCGGGTTCGTTTGAAGTCAAAAATTCTGTCGTACGACAGAAATTATTGGAAGCCCAAACAAGGCTAAATCAGTACAAAACCAAGAGTGCAGCCTTTTGTTACGCGATTGGTGTACAAATATTGCGCGAAGACCCAACGCGAGAAGGGTTCAAACGTGCCTATTATGAATTTGAAAATTGCACTAGCTACGATAATAACTATAAGGATGCAGCCAAACGGCAAGCAGAATGCAAAGAGGCTGCGACACTTAGGGTGCTGATTGAAAATTTCAGTGATAAAAGTGGCAAGCGCATTCGTAATACCAACGAAGTTGTGAAGCCACATTTAATGGCGACGCTGAACGGATTTTCTCAATACCCCTTCCTTGAACTCTATGAAGAAAAGCCGCAAGGCAAGAAGATTGACTTTTTTATTGAAGGTGAACTGACTGACGTCTTTATCCATGCAGAAGACAATAAACCAGTGGTAAAAGATGTTTCACAAACCCTTTTGGTCGAAGTACTAGGCATAGGTGGCAAAGTGGAGGAGGTGAAGAAAAAGTTCAAAGGAGAACTCACCATTTATTCACGCACCAAGGTTTGCAACATTAAAGGAGTGTATCGCATTGAAGATGCCGACGGAACGGTACGTAACAGCGATGATTTCACAGGAACCTATGCCAATATAGTGGAATGGGCGCGATTTAAAGGCGATAAAAGAGCACTTAATCGCACTGAAAAGGGGCTAGTTGCTGCCAATAGTCAGGAAAATGCTAAAGATGCCATTATGATTTCCAGTGCAATGCCTAACGCCATTGCAAATCTATCACGGAAAGTTAACGGATATGCCAGTCGCATTCAATAACCCTAGAAACTATGTTAGATCAATTATTGAATATTACTGGCTGGAGCATGTTGTTGATTTTGAACATCATGTCTCAATTCGCAGGATGTTTGGAGGGTGGAGAATCCACCCCCCTCACCTCCCAGGATATTTCTAAGCAACAAGCCCATTGGGTATTGCAGGAAAACCTAACATGCTTTGAATATGGAATTACAGACATTCATTGTGACAGTCATATCATAGTAACCTCTTTAAGTGGAACAGCCATCTCCTACGATTCGGGACGTTCATGGATACAACCAAAGGCACTGGTCTATAATCACGCTGCCGACCTGTTTAAGTCAGATAATGGTACGCTCTATATGATTAGAAATAAGTTCACCTCACGAAATACTAATCACAGGGTTTTCTTTCGCTTGTTTGAATCGAAAGATTTCGGTCTTTCTTGGAATGAAATTCCACTTCCTTTTCGGGATCAGGTGAATGCCTATGCTATTGATGAGACACGAAACCTTACCTACTACAGCCAAGTGGCTGAACCCGGAATTGTGTGCTTTGATAGAAATACAGGGGATGTAACTAAACTCGCTCCTGAACTTTCACGAGTTGTTCAATTAGGTGTTAGTGAAACAGGGGTAATTTTTGCCTATGAAAAACATAGTGGCCTTTGGCGCTCAATTCAAGGCGATGATTGGACACTGATCAGTCAAAAAGTAATTCCAAAGCTATCTGAGATGTACCGACTATTTTATTCGGAGGATCTCATCGTACTTGGCAGTGAACGAAACAATTTTATTAGTCGAAATATGGGGGCTTCATTTGAACTTTTGGAGCCATTGGAATTTAATGGGGAGAAGTACGAGCGACTTTTAGTGCAAAAATTGCAGACAGACGGGCAATTGATTTTGCTGAATCCCAAAGATCGGTCAACCGTACTTTCTTTGAATGTGCATTCCGGAAAGGTTAACGGTGCCAGATTTCCCGGTATTGACGATTATCTCGTATGCTTTGGCGTAAATGATGAACGCTTCTTTGCTGGCTCGGTGGGCCGAGAGGAAAACAAGCCAGGGCAAGAACTCATCAAATACGGCACCAAGACCAAAGGTCGATTCTATCACTCACCTAAATCTACATCATTATGAAAACACTAATTGTATTACTGACAGCCGTTTTTTTAAATGGCTGTCAGTCCGATCAAAGTATAAGCTGCACATCTCACGAAAACTGGGAGAAAGTAATTAATACGCCTACAGCTGTTCATCATGGTTTGTTAACAGACTCAACAGGCGTATGGCTCTCATCCGATGCGGGTACATTTCACAAGGAAGCCCATACAGAGAGTTTTGCCTTTTCACAAAGTGGTAGGGTTAAATTTCTAAACAAAGGCTCTCTTGGGCAGCTATACGCTTACTATGAAGTAAAGCGTAGGGGTAAATACTCCAGTTATAATTTATTTACCCATCGCGGTACCCAATGGCACCGTGTGAACAGTAAAAATCCCATTGGCGAAGGAATTGTCAAACGCTCAGTCATTGATGACAAAAGGCATTTGGCTTTCTTCGCTGTGGGTCCGAGTATTTTAATCATGAGTACGGACGGCTTGATAGAAGCCACCAAACCCTTTGACAAATCGATCGAACATATTGCCATTGGCAAGAATGGTGAATTGATCGTATTTGCAGGGGGCATCTATCTATCAAACGATCAGGGGAAAAGTTGGGAATTAATCCCCTTCCCCCTTGATTCAGATTATGCACAATTGGACGGTTTCTTTTTTAATGGTTCTGAGATCCTTCTAGGCTACAAACACAGGCTTTATATTTCCGAAGGATTACACAACTGGAAACAAGTCGATTTTGGCTGCGGTGGTATTAGTCAAGTCATCCCAAGAGGTTTTCTGGACAATGAAAACATTATAGTAGCCAGTAATGCGCTTACTGGGGATCTACTCATAGTAAAAGACGGGATAACCCATGTTTTTGATTTCCCCAGGCAATTTGGTTGGGGAAAATATTACGCCTATAGCAAAAAGGAAAACACCCTTTTTATCAGCACCGAAGGAAAGAAACATATTTCTGCAGGTGCGCCTCATATTTTATCATTTACACTCTAAAACTTAAGACTTATGCAATCATCACAACAACCCATACAACAGCAAATAAACACCAATTCATCGGATGGCTATTTGAAACAAATTGGTGCTGCACTTATATTCCGTCAGCATACTCAAATCGTTCAATCTGCCTATAAATTCATTATCACTTTTGGAAGCTGGTTTGTTTTACCACTTGGACTCCGTAAGAACTTTGGAGCTAGGGCATTTCCGTTTTTATGGATACTTTTTGGCACCGCTTTTTTATACTTAGCCTGGGGAATTTCAGATGTTTTAAGCGGTATGCCTCTGGTGAATATTAGACTTGATTTATCTCTATTTTATATCCACTCCCGCATCTTTTTTTTCTTTGGGCTGTTTCATTTTTTCAAAATTAAATATCGCCTGTATATTAAGAAAAAGCGTTCCTACTCTTATAGTACAGGCGCATCGAATCTATGGCCTTATTTCAAAAAGCTCAAAATTCCATTTTTGACCACCGAGTTACGTTTTCAGCTTTATGTGGAGCCACTGATTATCCTGATTGTGGGAATAGTAATCAAAATGTTTTTATCTGCTTCCTACGGTAATTTTTTAATGTTTTGCGGGCTTTGTGTTTTTGCTTTAGGGCAACATCAATTATCGCATTTACTTCAAAAAGTGTATGACATTACTGATGGAGAGTTAATACAAAATGAGCTGTCTGGTGCTATGGAGCTTGAAATTGATGATATGGTATCAGAGCATCAAAGCGGCGATCCATTCATCAATAAGGTAACACTCAACACAGTAGCCAACCAAGTCAAAAATACGCCGCCACTCGATAACGAAATCGAAAAGCTTAAAAAAGAGCAGAATCTTGGTTAATTCATTCGGGAAGGCAAAAAAGGCCCTCCCTTTTCTATGGACTTTTAAACTGTACAATTATGGAACAGACAAATCTTCCCGATCAATATAAACTGGAATACCCCCTACTCACTTTAAACGACCAAGACGAAGCCCTGACCCTAGACGATTTTGTGCGTGGCTGCTTTATTTGTGGTTCAACGGGTAGCGGCAAATCCAGTGGCTCAGGAAAAACTATCGCTAAATCCTTACTTGCTGCCGGTTATGGTGGCTTAGTACTCACAGGCAAACCCGATGAAAAAGAGAATTGGGTAAAGTATGCCAAAGAATGTGGCCGATTAGATGACCTCATCATTTTTGATGAAACCGCACGTTTCCGTTTTAACCCCCTTTCTTACGAATTAAACCGCACTGACAGAGGGGGCGGATTAACCAAAAATATAGCCCTGTTATTCGTGCATATTTACGAGCTTTCTAACAAGCAGTCTGGTAGCGGCAAACAAGAAGAACGCTTCTGGATTTCGGCACTAGAAAGATTACTCCATAGATTGATTGATCTTATTCGGCTGACAGAAACTGAAGAACTGACCATTGAAAATATGTACAAGATTGTGAGCAGTATGCCTGATTCTCCAGAACAGTGGAGTAATGAAGAATTTCTAAATGATTCTTATTGCGTCTATTGTCTCACTAAAGCCTATGAACACAATAAGGACGCTAAAGAATTTGCATTGGTGGATAATTATTTCAGTAAAGAAATGCCTATGTTGGATTCGAGAACCAGGTCGAATGTTCTCGAATCTTACTTGGGACTCGCGGAACCGTTCATGTTATCAGGAGTATTGAAGGAATTATTCTCAACCACCACAAATATAACTCCGGAAATAACGCATAATGGGCAAATTTTGGTGATTGACCTCCCCCCACAAGAATATTTACAAACGGGCATTTACGCTCAAAATATATGGAAATATATGTGGCAAAATGTCATTCAACGCAGAGACATTACTAAATCCCCCTGCCCCAATTTTTTGTGGATGGATGAAAGCCAGCTATTTCTTTCGAATCAGGACTGGGTACACCAAACCACCGCCAGGGCAAGTAGAGTTATCACAATTATGGCTACCCAAAACATAAGTAACTTTTATTCCGCAATTGGTGGCCAACGATTTAAAGAGCAAACAGATAGTTTACTCGCAAATCTTGCTATTAAAATATTCCACTCTAATCAGGATGCAGTAACGAATAACTGGGCTGCTGAAATCATTGGTAAAGACTTTACGATAAAGATGAACTTCCATTCCAATGCAACATCAGCACAAGGAAGTTCTGGCGGTAGTCAGCAGTTACATCATCAAATACTGCCTCTCTATTTTACACAGCTTCGCACAGGTGGCATTTCTCATGGTCTTAAGGTGGAAGCATATATGAGCGTTGCCGGTCGCGTTTGGAATAGTAATGGAGGGAAAAATTGGCTGAAACTTGAATTTGATCAAAGGGTGTAACGGAAAGTAATATTCTTATGTAGAAATTACATAAAAAATCATTGAAAATTTTATTTTTACCTTGGTAAGGTAAAAAGTGCTTTTTCATTTTTATAAAAATGATAGGGCACTTTTTTTATTTAAATCTAACTGAAAGAAATGGAAGTTAATATAAATAAGCAGGAACTTGATGATCTGTTTAATAGTACCGGGATTTTTCAAGTTATGATCGATTCTTTTGATCTTCCCGTATTCTACAAAGATACAAACGGTATCTACCGAGGATGTAATGATGCCTTTGCTACTTTTTTAGGAAGACCAAAAAATGAAATCATTAACAAAAAAGTAACAGGCGTTGCTCTCCCAAAAAAGGCTGAAATGTATAAAAAAAAGGATAGCGAACTATTTTTGGGAAAGGATGAAACGCAAACATATCGCTATAGTGTTGATACTGCTGAGGGAGAAAAAGAAGTCATGTTTTACAAAGCACGATTTAGAGGGTCAGATGTAGATAATAAAATTGTTGGTCTAATTGGCATAATTGTTGATTTTACCGAAATTAGTAAAAATGAAAGGGACCTAAAAAGATATCATGATTTGGTTGAGCTATCAGAGCAAGGCATTATTATTCATAAGGATTTTATAGTAAAAGAATCCAACAACCGATTTGCAGAGATATTAGGGCATTCTTATGATGATATAATAACCAGCAACGTAGCCAGATTTTTCACAACAGATTCTTTTAAAACACTACAGGAAAATATTAACAATTTATCACCTATTTTAGGTGAAGCTAAAAAGAAAGATGGCTCTACCTCAAAAGTGGAAATTAGAGATTATGAAATAGTTTATAATAATGAAAAAGCCAATATTTTGTGGTTAAATCAAAAGTTTAATCCTAACTCCCAACAAGGTAGCACAAGTTCGCCAGGAACTAAGAAAGGAGGAATTAAGCTGTTTATGTCCTTAATATTAGCAACTTTTATTTTAGCGATAACTTCTCTCTGGGTTATTTGTTTATTATTCTATTTGGAAATACCTGTATTTGGAAATTACCATTTAGAAATAAATATTAGAGACCTTTGTATTGTATTTGGACTTGGTAGTGCAATGTTATGCTTCATACTATGGCTTTCACACCATATAAATGTCATCCAATTATCTTCAATTACTAGAAACCGTATTTGGAGAACATTAATCGCAGGTATTTTAGGAGCGGTGGGTGCAGCAATCGCTGGGAATTTCAAATAATTTGTCAAATATTGTGCATCTAGACTCTAACGAGCTGGCCCCGATCTTGCTCTATTTGGGGATTGTGTTCGTTGTTTTGCCATGCTTTGTTTTTGCCACAGATACTCTTTCCCCTTCTCACCGACATTACTGACTTTTCGACTTTGCTGAGTGACGTGTTGATTAATGCGTTGCTT
>WURV02191165.1:0-12394 GCA_011762755.2 Epimenia babai | reverse complement strand
CTATGGACAAGCCGCATGACATCAGTGGTGTATTTTTACTCCGGATAATGGTGGAAAATTACTCCGGCGTTGACAAAGGCCATTGGCGCAAACCGACAGCGACTTCAAGCAGAAACGCGTAATAGCCTGCTGCACTCTGAACAGGCCCGCCTATATGCTATCATCGATGAAGCTGATGCGGCTGAGCGGTCATTTAACATTGCATTGGCTATATCGCCCGACAATCGTCATATTCTTAGGAGTTTCTCGCGTTTTATGGTGCATGTTGGTGGGCCAGAATTGGCGCTTCAACGCCTCCGGTGCAGCAACGCCATGGGAAGCGATCCGTGGCTTCAAGCTGCTGAAATCGCGATTTCTGAACATCATGGTGTCGGATCTAACGTTGCGCGAACAGCGACAAAGAACTTGGACGCTTCCCGAGTGAGGCCGGAACATATGTCTGAACTGGCGACGGCGTTAGCTACACTCGAGCAGTCTGTTGGCAATCGGAAGAAATTCAAAAAGCGCTTTATACAAAGTCTGTTGCAACCGTCTGACAATGCTTTGGCCCAAGCATCTTGGTTTTTTCGTCAAGCGCCCGAGGACATTGGTGAGGAAATGGCGGATGTTATGATGCCAATGGTTCATAGCTCCAAGGAAGCGCGAACATATACACTGCTTAGAGGGCGTAGATGGGAGGAAGCGGTTCAAAGTTATGCAGATTGGCAAAGAGAAGAGAGCTTCTCGAGTCATATTGCCATTGAGGGTTCATTTTATGCTGTATCTTTTGCCAAGGATTACGAAGCTGCGGTCTCAATTTGTAGAAATGGTTTGATCGCTAACAGCACATCTCATGGCCTCCTGAACAACTTGTGTTATGCAGAACGCCGCATTGGCTTCATCGATGATGCAGTGGAAACTATGAGAAAATTGAAATCTGTACATGCGCAATGGAAGTCATCACCCGTCTACCTTGCAACAGATGGGATGCTCCATTTTGCGTTGGGCGATCATGACTCTGGTAGAACGCGCTATCAGGAGGCTTTACAAATTACCGATAAAGAAAAGCAACCATTTTTGCGGCAACGAATAAAGATGCATTGGCTTCATGAAGAAGCGTTGTCTGGAACTGTAACCGAAGCTCAATCAAGACACTTGGTTGCTGAACTTGAGTCTGGTTCCGAGTTAGGCACCGGAGTGAAGGAAGACGATGATTATTGGAATAACATGAAATCGGAAATTCTACTTAACAGCGCTAAGTCGGGCGAGCTTCACGATCAACAGAAGAGCGTGCCCCATGTTTTGGAACAGCACATATAGCTTGGGTTTTGAAATATCCTCTTGTCCGAAATATGCTGCAAACTTCGGACTCGCATTTGTCCGAAAAATGTGACATATTTCGGACATGATAGATAACAGCACTCAAAAGTTTCTACCTGAGCGTGTTTTCGAACGTGTCTCAAATGCGCCCGGCAAAGTGTGGACGCCAGCCGATTTCGCCGACATTGGCGGCCGTGATGCGGTCGACAAAGCCCTACAGCGCATGGTCAAGATCAATCAACTGCGCCGTATTGAACGCGGGCTCTACGATAAACCATCATCCAATAGCCTGACGGGTAAACCAACTGTGCCCGATTATCGTGCTGTGATCGACGCGGTCGCACGCCGAGACAAGGTCCGATGTCTTATAGACGGAATGACAGCCGCAAATGAGTTGGGTCTCACCAACGCTGTCCCCGCCAAGATCGAAATATTGGTTGATGCGCGCCTCAAGCCCATAAGCTTGGGAAATCAGAAAATCGTCTTCAAAAACGCGGCACCCAGTCGGCTCTATTGGGCTGGAAGGCCTGGCATGTATCTCGTCCAGGCTCTCCATTGGCTGCATGACGTTATGGCAAGCGATGTAGAGAAATCGAAGATAGACAAAACGATCCAAAAGCTCTTGGGTGATAAGAAAAATGGCATGAAATTGGCCGAGGACCTAAAAACCGGCATGTCTGCCATGCCAATTTGGATGCAGGATATTCTTCGAAAACCTCTCGCTCACTATGATCGGGCTGCCTGAACATGAGCAACGAAGGATTTTTGGAAGTCATTGGCGCGGGCGCGGCGGATCGCGCAGATCTCTTTCTGACGACTGCACAGCGCCTTGGCGCACCACTCATCAATATTGAAAAAGACTTCTGGGTCTGCTGGACGCTCAACGCGCTCTATCATCGCCTTCCCAAGGGCGGTCCACGGCTTCTGTTTAAAGGCGGTACATCCCTGTCGAAAGCCTATGGTCTGATCAACCGGTTTTCAGAAGATATCGATGTCACTGTGTTCAGAGACGATCTGGGACACCCCGCATCACCTGCCGAATTGGCGGCTCTGTCCAACAAGAAGCGCAAAGCCGCTCTCGATGCAATTGCCGATGACTGTTGCGCCTACATTACCACTGACATGTTGGCATCAGTTTCAGAACTCCTGATTGAGGACACCAAAGGCGAAGGGCGTGTTGAGGTTGATGAAACAGACCCAAGTGGACAAACCCTACTCGTTTGGTATCCGCGGGTTGATGCATCCGACACAGGGTATGTTCAGGCTGCCATCAAAATCGAGTCCGGAGCTAAATCTGCACTCGATCCCAACAAGCCACGTACCATCACACCTTACATCACCGACGATGTCGACACGCTCGATCTGGCTGTACCTGATGTCACAACAATCGATGCAGAGCGCACCTTTTGGGACAAAGTCGTCATCGCTCACGGTTTGCGCAATTGGTTCGATCGGCGAGCGGAATTAAAACAAGACGGCCAACGCATATCGAGACACTACTATGATCTCCATTGCCTGCTCCCAACAGATGTCGGCAGTAACTCCGTTGCAGATCTGGCACTTGGAGCAGACTGTATCGAACACGCTAAAACGTTTTTCAACAGACCCGATTTCAATCTGGCGACTGCAGTTCCGGGGTCATTTGCGCTTGTGCCCCATGGCGAAATGGCTGACCGCCTTGCCAGAGACTATGAGAATACGAAAGCCATGATCTTTGGCGAGGCACCGGAGTTTGATATCCTGATGCACTCCATCGCGAGAATAGAAGAAGCCCTGAACGCGTAAGGCAGGAGCACTTTCAATCGGTCGGCCTCTAACTTTTAATTGGCCGCGGTCGAACCTCCGAACCTTCGGCCGCATAAGCGGCGGAGTTACGATAATTTCCAGTTATCGTTACTCCTAGAGGACAGATCACTTGTAGCGGAAGTCGCTTGGCAGTTAATTGTAAGAATGCGGCGGATTGAGTGAGTTTTGGCAGTTAACTTGAGAATATCTGTTCATAGATTCTCAAATTATCCGGCAGATCGCTCCATGATTTGTAAGGGGCGAATTTCTGACAGGAAAATCATGTCTCAAATCTTATGTGATGCTGCGAAAATAAATCGGCTCAGGGAGTTCATTCCTGAGGATGAATGATCAGTTCTGGAAAAGGAAATAGGCACCTCTTACTGTAATATAAAGTCTGAAACTGTTTCTGGAGATTAATGCGGTAAGTGATTTCAAAGTCGAAAACAGTCTGGCTGATCGCAAACTCAGACTAGCATTTGAACATAAGCAACAATGTCTTTGAAATAGGCCCCCAAAGCTGCGCCAATCACCAAGGTTGCTACGGTGATAAAGATTGAAACCGCCCTCCGGAGACCCTTCCCCTCTTCCGACCTCCGGATGAGCTCACCACGAACTGACTCTTCGAGCTGACCTCGCATAGCGGTAAATGCGTCTTGATTGGTTTCGACCAGCAACCTGTATTCTTCTGCTGTTTTCTTCTTCTCTTCGATCTCTGTCAGCAGTGAATCCAATGCGGCAGTCTGTGCGTCCAGATCCCCTCTAATGTCAGAAATGATCGTCGTTGCACTTTCGATGTGAACCTTCGCGGCCTCGACCTTTTGGCGACTATCTTTATCATCTGGATCTTCCGGCAAAAAATTCTTCAGATACCGTCCAACAGAATGGTTCGCGATTTGCTGAATCTGCTTCTTCGTAAGCAGTGATCCGGTGGCCGATTTAATCAAAGCAACGGAAAGTTGGTTCACAAAGGATTCTATCATATTGAACCCGGATTTATCAAGAAAACTTAGAATTGTGTATCATTAACAACTACTTGTTTGTATTTCAAATGCATGTTTGCTTAATTATTTTGTGTAATACTGCACACACCTTGCGAAATCCTTGCCTTAACCACAGCCGTTGATCGGGATTGCCGCCGCAATTTGGTTTGCTCCCAAGGCGTGCGTAAACCTGTGTAAGGAACCATCTTCGCTCCACGATCGAGACAAGTCTGGATGAGCTTATCGAGGGCGCTCGCAAAAACAGGATTCAGATCCGTGGGATCGAAACGCGTTCGAAGACCAGCCTTCTCGTTATAACTCTCAGGACTAAGCGGGACGTCAAATTGCTCGCTCAGCTCATGGGCCGGAACCTCACGGATCAGCTCAGAAGTCCTTGGATAGCAATGGCGGTTCGGAAGAGTTGAACTCCCAACGTCGTCAAGGTTCTCGTCAACAAATGTCATCGTCGCATCGTAGACTTCGATTGTGTTCGAGAAGAATGATATGGTGGCCGGATCGATATGATATCCGAAGCCAAAAATCAACTTCGCCTCCAATGACAGCACCTATGCGTCCTGAGCGAATGCAAGTAACAAGCCGAGAGCAACACCGGGTGTGATAGAAAACAAGCGCGGCAGCGATCTAAGCAAGGTCGAACTCCTAGACTGAGAATTGAGCTCATTCAAAGTGACGTTCAGTGTCATCCAACGTGCCGAATACAACAGCATAAACGTCAAAAAACCAGCGCCTATGATTGCCAACGCTGCTTGCGACCATCGGTTTTCAAAATCTTCCCAAAGCACTCGATAGATTTCCAGGATTTGGCCGGGAATGATGAATAGTAAAACCGCGATTGCCGCGACAATGAGTTGACTTTTCGGCAGTAAAATGACGTGATATAGATCAACGATGAAGGTGGCGGTCTTCTTCACCAGTGCTTTCCAATTCATGCGGCATGTCCAATTAAACTTGTAAAGAGCCTTACTATACTCTTCAGATCAGTGTTCAGCAATTTAGTTGATCGAAGTCACGATTGACCTCTTCTGTCAATAAGCTCAGAGCGCGTTGCAACAGCTTTGGCCGGAGTTTGCGAAAGGTCCGTCCCAAGGCGCGTCGATCGATGAAAAGCTATGGGCAACGATTTCGTGGCGACAGGTGCCAGATAGGCAAAAGAGCGCAGCTCTTGTGCAGCATCTGCCTCCATAGGACCATAAAAATCTATGATCTGCTGATTGGTGCACTCTTCAATCCTATGGGTGCGGAATTCTAAGAAGGCAGTAACCACTATCAACGCCGTCATCACACACATCAGAATGTAATAATTGTTGGCCCTCCCGAAACTGTCTTCTGATTCCTCTATGTGGTCAATAACCAATCCCTTCCTAAGTGAAGTTACAGCCTCAAGACCCCCGACATGTAGTTCACATATTCAAACTCAAAGATAGCGTGGGCAAAATTTTATAACGAAAAAAGTATATATATCAGAAAACGTTGGTACAATCCTGAACAAGCCCACCAAAAATAATTTCATCTTATTTTCATTAAATAAGCGAATCAATATTCAATTAATATATTGCATATCAACAAACAAATTCACTTAAACTTATTCATAGGAACTTGTGAAATGGAATTTTGCATTATAATATTCTTTCCAATCAATCTTTTTGACATCTCAATTTGATGCCGGCCACGGATTGAATTGGTCCTTGATTTTCGAATAATGAGAATTGGACCATCTCTGCGTGAGGCATCACGCGACATAGGGAGGAACGTTCAAATGACCCGATTGAAATACAAATTCGGTGGTTCCGACTCAGCATCTCGGGAACTTGAGATCAGCGATGATATGATTGTTGTGAGGACGGTTAAACCTGGCCCACTCGATAAAGTTATCACCACAAAGACAGCACACAAAACCCTGACAAAATTCGAGCAGAAATTGGCTCTCCCAGATGCAGGGGTTACAGTGTTGCAGACCAAACCCGACAATATTGAGAATGCCAAAGACGTTCGCGATGGAGCGAGACGGTCGCTTTCACGCCTCAAAAATTTCAAGTTTGCCGGGCGCGCATTGCGTGATCCCCTTACCAAGGAAGCGGTGATTTATACCGAAAACCTGTTCGTCAAATTCACTGACTCATTATCTGAATCCAAGTGTAAGAAGCTGCTCAAAGACGAGGGTCTCGTCATAAAGCGTAAAATACCGTTCGCGAAAAATGCGTATTTTGTTGAAGCAGAAGGCCGAGGGTTAGAGGTTTTTGATATCGCCAACAGACTCTCCGACAATGCAGATGTCGAAGCCAGTCATCCCGAACTTATCCGAGAGCGCAGATTTAGAGGCGCCCATGAGCGCCAATGGCACTTAAAGCGAAGCATCGTCAACGGAACAGTTGTGGACGCGCACGCTAACGTTGTTGCCGCATGGCCTTTCGCGACTGGTAATGGTATCACCATCGCCGTCATAGATGACGGCGTCGACATTGAACATGAGGAGTTTAATACAGCAGGCAAAGTTGTGGCTCCACGCGATGCGAGCTTGGGTACGAATGATCCACGTCCAAAGGATCCCTATGCTCACCTCGGATATTACGATGATCATGGGACCGCTTGCGCAGGCGTTGCGTGTGCAAGTGGTGATTTCGGCGCGAGTGGTGTCGCACCGGACGCAACACTTATGCCTATTCGCTTGTCTTCAAACCTTGGGTCGATGGAAGAAGCCGAAGCAATATATCATGCGGTCAGCAATGGGGCCGATATCATATCCTGCAGTTGGGGGCCGCCAGATGGAGACTGGTGGGACCCAACCGATCCGACCCATCATGCACCCTATGACTTACCCTATAGCACCCGGTTGGCACTGGAGCATGCGGTCAATCATGGGCGAAACGGTAAGGGATGTGTCATCGTTTGGGCTGCCGGAAACGGTAATGAGAGCGCAGACTTAGATGGCTATGCAAGTAGTCCGATGGTCATCGCCGTGGCTGCCTGCAATGATACAGGCAAAAGAAGCGTCTATAGCGATTTTGGCAATTCTATATGGTGTACGTTTCCCAGCGGCGATTCCGGGCATCCGCCCTTTGGACACCCAGAGCCGCTCACCGATGGCATTTGGACAACCGACCGCTCAAATGATGCAGGCTACAATCCTGGACGCCAATTCGCCTGGGAACCGATGCCTAGAGGGGACGATGCCGGTCACTACACATCAACATTTGGCGGTACATCAAGCTCAACACCTGGGGTGGCTGGTCTAGCCGCCCTTCTGTTGCAACGGGAACCAGCCCTTACCTGGCAAGACGTTCGCGAGAGGCTCCGACAAGCCTGTGACGTCATCGACCCGGCAAATGGCCAATATGGAGCTGATGGACACAGCCCCTACTATGGCTATGGACGACCCGACGCGATGAAACTGATCGGCGTGCCACCCACACCACGCGGTCGCCTTCCTGCCGCACCTGTGACAGAGGAAATTGTAACTCTCAGAGAACGCAGCGCCCAACTCTTTGCCTCACTACGACAGCCCGCGGCGTTTTCCCGATCATTGGCTAGCCGGCGCCTATCTGAAAAACGCTTCTCGCATTTCGAAAGAGCCCATCAGCAACAGACCATGTGGATGCAACTTGGGTTCCAACTGTCGATGGAGTCAGCCGGAGGATCGGAAGCCAATCGACTAAGTGCAGCTTTGGATTTTGCTGACCGTCAAATGCGTGGCATCGATCCAGAAGCAGTCCGGCACGCCTTGGCAGTATTCACAACGCATGACCCATTAGGTCGATTGTTGCTGAAACCGCGACCGGTCCACGCCTCTCCATCAAGATTTGCTCGAAGCGCCAGGACAAGGGGTACGATCGCCCCCCATCCCGAGCAAGTCATGGATTACTGGCGCGAGGATGCGCTGGCAAATGAGCACCATGAGCACTGGCACCAAGTCTATCCAAATCAAGGTATTATCGATCAGGACAACGCTCAGTCGGTGCTAGGACCGGCGGGATGGCAAGCGGTGCTTGATAAGTTTGCTGCGGCGGGAAACGACTTTCGAGCTTTCGTTGAAAGTCTGACCGGCGAAGAGTTGAGAGCGCTTTTCATCCTCAACGATCGTCACGGTGAACTGTTTATCTATATGCACCAGCAAATGCTCGCGCGGTATGACGCTGAGCGAAGTGCCGCAGGTCTCGCGCCCGTTGAGCAATTGGATCTCGAGACAGGTGAAATCGATGTTGGATATGAGCCACCAGAAGCCATCGCCCAAGCGACTGGCTTTAAAAGCCGCCCTCCAAACACCACTCTTTCGGAAGCTTCTCGCCTTCGATTGAAAAACTGGGCAACTAACCTGTCAGAAGTGATCATATCTGGTGTGCCCGTCTCAGGGTCCACCACGACAACACCGCTAACAATCGAGACGATCGGTCGCGCGATCGAAGCAACTGACCCGAGACAAACCGAGGCGGTAGACCTCTCGTCGCTCGGCAATCTCCACAACGCTGGCCACGGCGCCATATCAGCGCTCTCTGGTCCCGACGGTGGCGTCATGAGCTCAACGGAAACAGCAATCAGAGACCCCGCCTTCTGGCGTTGGCACAAACTGATCGACAATCTGGCTGCAGATTTCCAGAACCAACAACCTCCTTTCAGCTATGAGGATCGCCCACCTGTTCGATTCGCCCAGGGAGAAAAGGATTTAGGGCTCGTTTTAGTTCCAGTCGGCTTCGAAGCCATCGAGCCAGACGATATTGAAACTGCACTAGGGGCATTGCCAAATAATGCCGACTTTGGAACTGAAAACCTGAATGTGGGGGGCGGCCTCCAGCTTGAGCGCACACTCACAACACAGTTTAAAACAAGAGAGCTGGAGATCCCAGCACCTGATGAAGGGATCGCAATTCCCGGAGCGCCGACAACGGTCCAATACCTTACCCACCAACCCTTCGGCTATGCCCTAAGGTTGACCAATGATGCAACCGAGCCGGTGGCCTGCACATTCCGGATATTCATTTGCCAACAGAGCCGGTCAAACAGCCATCGCGACTGGATTGAAATGGATAAATTTGTTCGCATCCTGCAACCGGGCCTTAACATCATTTTTCAAGCTGACGTTGCGTCGTCAGTAATCAACAAACCAGCCGAGGATCCGTCTGAACCTCCGCCACCAACGCCACCTGGAGAAACTCCAGGATCCATCTGTGATTGTGGTTGGCCCTACACCCTACTGGTGCCGCGAGGAGCCGCTGGCAACGGCACAAAGTATATGCTCGCCGTCGTTGTCACTGATACCGAAACTGATTTGGTTGAGCCTGACACATCATGTGGTTCGATGAGCTTTTGTGGAGCCACAGATCGTTACCCCGATGCACGCGAGATGGGATACCCATTTTCCCGGCCCTTCGTCTCGCCGATCCTGGAAACGATCGAACAACAACCCCAGATGCAGGCAGTGAGCATGACAATAGTTCACGAGGAAGACCCACCAGTTGGCTGAGTTAAAAATAAAAGTTCGTCTATATTGCCGAAGTTGCACATAACTCCCTTTTGCCGCGAAGACCAGCGAAGACAATGCGTATCTTCTCTTCTACGGAGAACCGGCATCGGGTCTGGCGTTTAATATCCTTTACGACCCGATCTGCATCATCGGTAAATCGTTCGTTCTTTCGTTTCATCATTTGCTCCTAAGTTAGCAATGATGAGCCAAAATCACTCTCTTAAGCAACTAGCCCAATCTGTGCCATAGGCGTTGAAGGGAAATAAACTGGCTTGGGCGCAAGAAAGTCCAGTCGGGCTCATGGCTCTCACGGATGATGGAAAGAAAACCCAGAATGCTGGTGGCTGTCACACTTGCCAACAAAATGGCACGGGCAATCTGGGCCATGCTGACAAAGAAACAGGATTATCGGGAACCAGTTCAGGTTGCTGCAGCATGCTGATCATGCTGCAGCAACCTGAATTTGGTAAGGGGTGATGTGAGAAGTCAATGATTGAATGGGCAAGATGATCGAACAGATCTGGGTAGGGTTGGCCAACAACACACTTCTGATCGATGCTATGGTTTATTTCGAAAGTGGCGTTCTGCTGCTAACGAACTGTATCGAGAATCACGATCAACGTTCTGCTTCTGGGGATCAAACGGAATGGGAGGCCGCATGATGATTAAACCCATAAAGGAAAGGAATGACCATGAAGCTGCGAAGGAACGAATTGAAGCGCTCATTCAATTATCTGCAACGCAAGAGATAACGGACGAGATTGAAGTTCTCGCTACCCTCGTCGAAAAATACGAGCGCGAGGCAATCGTAGTCGCATGAATTCTATTAAGTCCCCAACCTAGTCCAATCGGTCAATTCGGTTGATGTGTTCCCAAGTCAAATTAAGGACCGGCTCATCCCCATTTACGACCAGAAATAGACTCTCAATAAAAATCGGATGAATGGCAAACTCAAGTGTTCGTAGGATCTTTTCGTTATCAAAAGGAGGTTGATGTGAGTTTTCGATAAAGCTGAAACGAAAGTCTAGACCAGCGCGACCACCGGCAGAACGGGGACTTCTGTAGCCAATCAGTCCAAGCTCAAATAGAAAAGCTACCTTATCAGCAAACTGCCTCATAGAAGAAGAGCCATCGTAGAACTCGAAATGAATAGCTCCAATTATTTCCTGCAATTCCCGAGCACTTAATATTTGGTTGCAACCCTTAAACTCCCGAAGAACATTTCTGATGTTGAGCCAGCTATCTTCCAGCTCTCCGATGAATTCCCAGTCGACAACGGTATGAGTTTCTGAAGCTACACTTTCTTTTATCGTATCTTCGTTGGGCTTGCGACCACGTTTTTCCAGTGCAAGACAGTGTGCAAGAATTGAAGAATAGTGGATCAATACATCGCGAGGTCTGAAAAATGTATGCCGTAAAACATAAAGGAAAAGATCCATTTCGAAAGACTTGTGCCCAACTCTCAAGCTAATCCCTGAAGGAAGCGCAATTTTTGATTCCTTCAAGCAGGTTTCGAAACGATCTTGGGGACTGCTGTTTGGATCAGGTTTAATGAGATCATCGGGTAACCCGCGCAGGACCTGAATTCGTTTCCTAAGCATGGTGAGAAGTTCTTTAGCTTGCCAATGAATATCCTCCACGTTCTCTCCTGCTACAGAGTCCCTCTGTGATTGACGAAGCTCCATCACCCGGTCGTGCGGCAAAACCACGACAAATTTTACGATGGAAAAGAAACGAAACACCCAAGCATCGGGAGCGAGGTGATCAGGTCGCAAAGTTTTGTCTACAAACAGTGTAAGTGAACTGAGCCAGTCCACCTCTCTCTTAGCCAATGTTTTGCGCTCCTCAGGGCTGCTTCCCTTATGGTCCTTTCTATACCTTTGAAGTTCTGTATCGAATCTATCAAAACAAAAGAGAAAGCGACGCGTCGGGTCTCCTGAAAGAAGTGTTTGTAAACGACTCATTCGAGTACCAAAGAGGTCTTCCATTAATTCCGCTGTTGATACCCTTCCGACCACATATTGACGAAAGTCATCTTCGGAAGCGTTTGGAGCGTTGTCGACAATATTTTGAATAAAATATCGGGTAGCTATGACAGCGAGATTGAAGAGAGAAGCATAATCAAAGTTATTGATGTCTGCTGCGCTGGTAATCAACTCATCGATTGTTGCTGCTGTCGAAGTCGTTCCAAGAATCGAGGCTGTGCTGCTCAGATTATTCCCCTCATCGTATATTAGACTGACGCACATGCAGAAACTTATATACGCAGCCCACACATAATCGAAAAATCGTGCCTCTACATCAAGGTATTCGAAGTCGCCCTCAGCTTGCTTAAACGTATTATTCTGGATCAGATAGTGAAGGTTCCATCGTTCAACCTCAACGTCGATTACGGGATAGAACTGTTTTGATTCCGCATCTAGCTCTCTGATTTGGACAAGCGTTGTTTTACCTGAACCTTTACGACCGCTGATGAGGCCAACGTTTCTATCCTGGATCCTTCTAAAGAACCTGGTTTTTGTAAAGTACTGATCCTTGAATTCTTGTAGATCGTACAGACCATGCTCGAATTTGAATTCGAGAATTTGTTCGACCGATTTTATGCTATCTGTTGCTGCGCTATCTGATGGTAGCAAAAATGAACTGAAGGTTCTCAATCGCGCTTCGGATACCTCGTCGCTAAGATGTTGCGCATGTCTGATTAGTTGACTGGCAACCTTGTCTAACGTGCCATCATACTTCTCTCGGATTGATTTTGAAATAAAAGTATCACCCTGAGAGCCTGATTGGAAATTAAGTTGAGTGATTTCATAGGGTTATAATTCTGATTTTTGGTGAATCGGAGAATTAT
>WURV02191144.1:0-12397 GCA_011762755.2 Epimenia babai | reverse complement strand
AAAATTGCGTAACACTGAAACTGAAACTAAGTGACGCCGTCTTCCTCACTTAGCACCACCGCACAACGTATTCACCCACTGCGCGCTACGAACTAGTTCGCAATTGGTTACGTTTCTTACGACGCTAAACTGTGTAAGACGGAAACAACGCGTTTTAATGTTATTTTATATTTTGATGTTATTTTATAATTTTCTTATGGGGTGCGTCGTAACCACGAAACGTCGTAGGTCGCGACCGTCATAAACCAAGGACTACCTGTATTGGGTTCTATGTTATTTTGTTGTAAATATCATAATAGTGGTAGTTACAGTGTGACCATCAGGCATGTATATATTGTTAAGTTGCCTTAATGAAAGTCACTGTAATTGATTATTAATAAAAAAAATTTTTTAAATCGTAACAAAACATGACTATCAAATATAAAAAAGACAACTTCATATAACTAACTGCTATAATTATCTGTGAATCTGTTATATAAAACTGAATCTAAAAATATAACTTATCTCCGTATATAGTACATATAACATATGTATATATCAATAAATCTGCAGGTTTTGCAGTATATCTATGCCATGAAACTCAGTTTGTATGCATATGTCATATGTCAGTGACATATATTATGAATAATGGCGAAAGTTTTGAACATTTGGCACAAAAATATTCATTTGGCAAATATTTTGGCACAAAAATTTTGGTGAGCCCTGCATGTCATGGTATAAAATCCCTAAAGACATGTAAAACCTCAATCTCATATAGTCGTCTAAATGACAATAAAATGAAACAGTAATTAACGTATAAAGTAAGCAAACATTTTTTGATCATCCGTCGATAGTTGGTGCATTGTCTTCAACTTCGTGGGAAATGCGAGGTAGCTTATTCCATTGCTTAAGGAGGCACTTCAGACTTATGAGAGTTAAAACATTATCATCTCCCCTCAATGAACTAAAATTGTGCATGGCATGAGATATTAACAATCGTGCATCGTAGTGTACCCCACAACGCCATCTAAGATCCCAAATCCAAAAATCTTGTTGGCATCATTTTGTCTCGTCTCATCTCTAGAGATCCTCAATGTTTCTCTAACATCAGTCCATCTTGATAAAAGTCTAATGTCGTATTATACACCTCGATGCCATATATCCCTTAACCAACATCTTGCCAGCATCTCTTTCTAGATTTCTACAGATGGTTGCTGTTTCTCTAGCTTCAGTTTATCGAGCACGATTAATACTTGTATCGGAACATTTTTACCACTTAAAAATCCATTTTGAAATTTCTTTTTTTCGAATGCCTATTAATAATTAAATCTGTCAAATGTTAAATGTGTAGAGCACAACTGAGAGGCCTACATATGCCTTTTATCTAAACTTCCTTACGCTTTTGTTGTGATTTCCTGTGTTTTGGGTGAAGTTGGGTCAATAACTTGACCTTCAACCGTCCCGCGGTACCACTTGTACGACGGTTTTGGGTTGCCTGTAGCGATGCATTCGATGTATATCTGGGTGGGTTCTCCAACGATGAGAACATTAGATGGATTGTACGTCAAACGTGGAGCAAACTTGATGTCAGTCTCCTTCACGACCTTGTCGACACCAAATGCTGCATGGATAAAGAAAAAGACATTAGGTTATGGCTGGTGTAACATACTGGATTTAACCGGTTAGGAATATTCTCGCCACAAACGGGGAATCCATTCGATTGTTCGTGAACGTGTCAATCACGTCGCGCCACGCCCACATTAACATCGATTGGCTCAATGTTGTTTACTCTAACTATTGCGTAATTTCGAATATTCTATTGTTCGATGGAGTCTGTCCCGTAGCTTATAAAAAGCCGGTGTCTCAAATTAAAGTGTTCCTATAAATCATACAAGTCATAAAGTTAACATCGTGATTTAGACCATAGAATAATACTGTACTGATTAGGTTCCGATTTCGTGTAACCGTTTAGTAACTGCGAGTGTTAAAGTGTTATGAATAAGCTGAGATTGTTATTACTTTGTGATTATAATTAAAGATAGAATACTCACACCGAATCCTACTTGTTCAGTAAATTTTTGTGTTATTTTTCATTCAACATAAGAAATTTTAAACATAACAGCTGGTATTGTCATCCCAACTTATGTCTCAATAAAAACTCCATCTGAACGAGCCTTTTCAAATGCATACCAGACTATACTTGATATCTCGAAAAATGAGCAAAAACCTCCGAATATTCAGAAAGAACTGAATTTTTGCCATCCATCACTCAATCTTAACTGAACTTAGACCCACGTCACCCCCAAAATTGGAATCTCCAGAATTTTTCAGCAACTTCGAGACCATCAATAATAACGCTAGGCTGTATTTGAGTCCGATTGGTAACACCTATGCACACTTGACACTTAAAATCAGCTACGTTGTCTTCCTCTTGCACCACTGCTGCTTTTAAGAATTCAATAACTACAGGAAGCACGAAGAATAAAATTGCTGCCTAAACATTTCTTACAAATGGAATAAGGCTACATACCTTACTCAAGAACTTGTCAAGATGATCACCGCTTTATTATTGTCTAAATTTACCCTAAGGCATTTCACTTCCAAGCTCTCCTTCCATGTATTAATTTTTTTTATACAACTCATATATACTTCCAGCGATAAGTGCGAGACAATCAGCATACACCAATTCCCAGGGGTATCCTACCCTAAACTCACGTGAGAGCACCTCAAGTAGCATGATGATTGACATTGGACATAACTGATCCCTGATGAACACAAAACTGTCATGATGAACTTGGACTTAAAACTGATCCCTGATGAACACCAAACTTTACATCAAATTCATTACCAAACACTCTGACACATCTTTGTAGTATCGGGTACATTGATACATTATACATTCTGTATAGCAACTTACAGTAATCTCTCGGTGACTGGAACATCCTCATTACTTCTGCTTTGGCAATCTCGCACACATATGCCCGTTCATCACCACGTTTAACACGTTTAAACAGAAATCCGGAGTCTGGAAGAATCAGAAATATAACCGTGGAGATAAAAAATCCCATTATACTTCAGGGTTAGCCATGTTCCTCCATAACGAGGAACTGGAAAAGCAAATAGTTGAACCATCAAAAACTAACAAAAATTTATTGAAATACGACCCTTTGTATACACAACACCTGTTTCTTCGAGTGAATCTAAGAAATAACTTGATGAAGAAGACTTTACTCTATAGAATACACTACCAACAGTGCAAATACTTTGATCACGAATTATAATATCCAGCTATATAGTAGTCTATGATAATGCCTTTATATTATCACTATTGAATAGATAAATAATCCCAAGAATTTTAGTATGTGCATGGTCAATGATTTTGATGTATATTTGATCACTAGGGTGTGTCAAAACCAGGATTAATACATATAAGTTATGTCTTACACATCAAATACTCTCAACCAACATTTGGGCTAGTTCCTTCAAAGAGGCTAGAGGGCTGAGGCAATGATCATTCGTGGCAAGCCCATTTATGCATGCATATAAACTTCATATGGGGGATTAAAATAGATGAGGGCCATCACATCTTTATCTAGTGTATGAGGGAGGGAGCTAGCACAGTGGTTAGAGCTTTTCACTTTGGATCCAGGGTTCCTGGTTCAATAGCCACTCTAACCAGCATACTACCTGCGGCGTTTTTAGGGCTGAAAAATGGGGGGGTCTGGGTAGCCATTGCAGTGTGGTTCTGTTAGGACTTATTCTGGTTTTCTGTGCTTCAGAAACTCTATATATGGTCTCTACATCTTGACGCCCCACCCCCACCCCACTACGTCGTCATCTCATTGTAAATAACCATTGACCTGTCATAGACTTAGCGTAGTGTGCGACATATGTAGCTCATATGTAGACATTTGGAACCAGTGGCGTGAATGTAAAAGGGGCAATTGTCTGACCAAACTTGGTGGGTTTTTCACACTAGGTATTTTCCCCCACTCCTTTCAAGTGAGGTGAATCAAATGTCACGTTAACCACATTAATAGGCTCACTTTGTAAAGGGCCAAGTATGGCCTACACAATGATTACTTCGCTAATCAACCTATTTATAAACATACAACATACTTGATCTCACCAGCAAATGTCACGTTAACCACATTAATAGGCTCACTTTGTAAAGGGCCAAGTATGGCCTCCGCAATGATTACTTCGCTAATCAACCTATTTATAAACATACAACATACTTGATCTCACCAGCCTAAATCAAGTCCTATCCACGACCTTGATCATTTAAATAAATATAGATTTTGACTTTACTCTGTGACACGCACCTTGGCGTTGGTAAATGACAACTTTGTTGGATTCCTTGACAATCCTATCTTTGTTATCGAGCCAGTAATCTTTGTCTTTAAGTATATCCGTGCCATCACCCTCCCAGACGTCATTGCTGCCGCTGGTATACCACCCCTGACTGCAAACAAATTATCTATATTAGACCAATTAGTTTTATGTAGGGATCAAAGTTGCTAAGCACATTAGAAAAGGCACAGGCATGATTTTTTAATACTACCAAAATCCATATGCTACCTCACATTTCTCCATTTTTTTCTAATTTTAATATGTTTTTATGACCTTTAACTAGACATGAAGAGGAAATGATACTTTCTGTTAACTTTGATACAGTCACTGATGAAATAAAATATAAAAGTACAATTGGGGCTATATAAGCAAGCTATATATAATGTATGTAAATGGTTTCAATTTCCTAGTTCAACTGTTGAGTTCTTTAACAAAGCACCATTGAACTCTTTTTGCCAATGCTATTCTGGTTCGCTCTTGCAATGTGTATATGTGAAGGCTTTTATTTGAGAGATTGCTGCATTTCAGACACTCATTGAGGTTCTCTATGACGTTTAACTGTCCACTCTCTCTCTCTCATCATCTCACTTGACATAATCATCAAATAACGCAGATACTGGTCGACATCAGTACTTTGTCCGTTGACATCTCAAAAGACTTATGTGATGGTCAATGGTCAACTGTTTGCTCAGAAATAATAGCTTCCACTATGACAATTTGTTTACAATAATAAATAAGGTTAAACGTTTAGAGTGATACGATAATGACAAGGCTAGCTCTGCAAAAGGAAATTGCCAAAAAAGGCACAACTACAAACCTGATGGTACTGGAGAGAGCCCTAAGTCTGCCAACGAGGAAGTTGTGCTCCTGCCTATCATTGACACTAACTAATGTTGCATAGTTGTTCTGCCAAAACATATTTATACAATTTCAAAATGGCGGATCATGTGAGAAATTTTGATAATTTTTGCTATTGACAAGGAACTAACAAAGTGATTTACTACGAGGTATAAATTTAATAAATTTTAACTAAATCCTTTTTTGAATATATCCCCAAATATATGTGAATAATTTGCGTGAATTAATTCAAGAGAACATATTGTCAGGATAACAGTTTCATACATAATCAAAAAATTATACGCAATGATTTTATTAAATATGGCATTTTCAAATATAATTTATAATCAGATGTTAACCTAGGGTAGCCATTGAGGTTCTCAAAGTAACTGGCAAGAAATGCGCAAAAAACCTTTACGTCTGGTCCCACTAGAAGCAAAAAATTTTTGTGCATTTCTGTACAGTTATTAATCTTTTGAAATGTTTTGAATTTACAAAAATTGAATAATACCCTATATACTCGCCTATAAGATGGTTTTTAAAGACAATCCTTAAAGTCTACCTCCCATCTTACAGGTGGGTCAATAAAAATAAAAAAATTTTGGGCAGTAAATATTGTAAATATAGTGTATATATAATGTTCATATATATATATCGATAGGCCTTATATTACTACAATAAAAAATATAATCAACACATTTTGCCTTCTTAGAATACAACATAGGGAAAGTTCCCCATCCAAACTATAATGGCAGCCGATCACTGTGAATGACTGAAGAAGGGGTAGCACCCTCAAGGGGTAGCACCCTCAAACTCCACCCTCGAGTTTTAGGCGGGTCAAGAGCAAAACCACGATTTCATCGGCCAAAGTTGGGGGGTCAACTTATAGGCGGATCGACTTACAGGCGAGTATATATGGTATATGATAATCTGATAATCTCATAAGAGAGAAATTATAAGAATGGCGAACGTTTCAACCTTATTGTAATTATTTATTTTGTTATTTTTATTAATGACCAAAGATATCATGATATCAAGCATTACTTACAACGCATTTCTGCATAGCTTCGTCGTATGTCTGTTCTGGATAGTTTACGAATTTGTAACAATTGTCTTGGTGGGCCTCCCAATCTTGGGGACAGTCTGTAACGTATGGATACCCGTGGAAAGAAGCTCATGTAGTAATTAGTGATGAAAAAATGGAGAGTTCTGTCATCAAGGCGACATGAGATGGCAACATGGAAAAATGGGGAGTTCCGTCATCAAGGAGATATGAGATAGCAACATGAAAAAATGGAGAGTTCTGTCATCAAGGAGACATGTGATAGCAACATGAAAATATGGAGAGTTCTGTCATCAAGGAGACATGAGATAGCAACATGAAAAAATGGAGAGTTCTGTCATCAAGGAGACATGAGATAGCAACATGAAAAAAAGGAGAGTTCTGTCATCAAGGAGACATGAGATAGCAACATGAAAAAATGGAGAGTTCTGTCATCAAGCATTGTACGTATGAAAAAGGGCATATACATGGGGGAAGGGGAGTCTTTATGAAACAGTAGCATGAGTCACAAACCACAGAAATTTACCAGTTCGATGCTTTTCCAGATATGTGTCACTAAAAATAGGATTAGATCTCTTCTAAGCCAAGCTGAGACACATTCTGTGAAATTTTATGGTACAACAATATCCACCGATCAGCTGAATATTATCAAGTTTCTACACAATTACTTCTTGTTATGTTCACAAATAAATTAATACATATTGACATACACACCCTGTGCAGAGACGAGAGTAAACCACTGTAAAGTCATCCATAATGCTAATGCATATTGTACTCTCGCCATCTCTGAAAGATATATAAGAATAACGCTAATTCTCACTGTCATTATAACATTGTAATATATATAATTTATAATTTATATAATTTTATATAATTTCAGTAATTACATTATAGTCTTAGACCATTAGGCTATTGTTTCATATAAAGTGTGTTTGACAGTTCTGCTAAAAAGTACACTTTAAACAAATAAATTTCATTTCATTATATCATTGCTAATGGTGACGCTAGTGGGTTAGTGGTTAGAAGCACTGCCTTTCATGCGAAAGGTTGCAAGTTCGAAACACTATAAACCAGGGATTTTTCCCACGCCTTCCACAATAGGAAATAAGCAAGATTTTCGTGCTTGAATGTTGAGGGGCAAGATTTTCGTGCTTGAATATTGAGAAAGACTTGTTGTGGAATGGTTTATTATAAAAATATCTCAGGGATGTAACAAGGCGATGTTGTACGTGCGACTGACATTTAATTATAAAGTAGCACCAAAACCTCGCCTTTGCCTCTGATTTAGGGTTAGTTATAGTAGTAATATGGTTTATACAGTATGAAACATTCTGTGGTTGTTTAATTTCTCAGGCACATTGCCAAATTAATAAAAAATATAACACTGATCCTCACAGCCATGAATTATGTTTATTACAATAAACGATAGAATTGCAGACTGGGTAAGGCTAAGTCGAGCTATTTTTGTTGCCAACAATCGTATTCTCAAGGATGATGGAGGTCGGAGAGATGCCTCAGAGATACGTTGAAGTAAGACATGAGACCAGAGGGTGATAGTGATGAGGATGCAGAAAAGTGGAAGGACTAAAGTCAGTCGATTGATTCACTGTGGCAACGTATGGGTGGATACTGGGAATGGCCCAAAGACAATGTTAACTGATTACTGTCAACTTGTGTTTCAATATAATGTTTCAATAAACTTTTGTTCGTCTCATAAGGTGCTAGAGTATTTTCTTGTTCTTTACATAAATAGACTAACACAGTCGGCTACCCCCACTTGTTCTGATTACTGTCAACAGTCATAACTTATATACGTGTTATTGTAGTAGACTAAGTTCAAGTCATTAATTAGACAATCATTAACTAAGTTAATAACGGTTTATTTTATATTTTATTAAGAATTCATAAACATCGTTACAGTAACTTATTAGGGTAACATTGTGTACAGTTCCGTTGATGGCAGCGACGACAACGTGGACATTGCAGTTACTTTATGAAGCTAGTCTGATTCTGAATGCTTGGGTAGAAGTACGAGTATTGTCACACATAAGGACATGTGGAGAGCAAAAAAGATCAGGAAAATTGAAAATATAATATACAAAATGTAAGATGAGATATGTGCAAGTGCGATAAAAAGCGAAAAGATCCAGCCCTCATCGCGAAAATATCGTTTCTTACTAAGCGCCTCAAAGGGAGGACGCCATTCAGTGTGAATCAATGGTTATAAAAATAACATTAAATGTAATTTTAAAATTATTAAAGTCTTTATCGGCTTCAGAACTCGGACATGGTCGTTGAAACAGTATGGGATATCAACCATTATTTTTTATCACCTGCTCAAGAAACATAACCTTTACAAGCTTGTCTCTCACCTGAGACACTGCTCAATCGCGATGTAGTTACCTTTAATTAGGTCAACAGGTAACGCTGTATTTGTCAACTTCCGCAATATTGAAAACCGTCTTGTTTGTGCTTTTTTGACGCTTGAATCCGCAGCAGAAGGCCAACTGAATTTAAAAGTAGTTTTCAAAAGAAAAATTGCCGATCGCAGGTCTTCTCAATATACATTCCTTAAAATGGGAGAATAAAGTTAACTGAAAAAGATATACAAATATCATTTTATGGCGTTAAAATTTCGCCTTATTATGATTCCAATTTGCTTATTTGATTTATTGACTTCGCATGATAAATTGCTTGGTTGATTGACCGATTGGTCGAATTATAACAAATTGCGGCTAAACTATATATTTTGTGACGGACGCGACATCGTTAAGTTCTGTTCTCGTCTTCTTGTCATATATAAGCAATGAATGTTAGTCACCCAAGCACAATCACCCTACAGAAGATCGTCAACCAGTATTTTTTCTGCAAAGAAGCACAATTTTGGTAAAATACCGAGCATTAAGAACATAGTGATTGGCGTAAATACGATTAGAAAACACCACAGATTACTAGTCTACTAGTTACAAAATATCCAAGATAGCTTGAGCGGAATTAAAGATATGACAGAAAAGGGACAAATGTCGAGCATAATTGATTATGGCGATCACAATGGGCGAAGTCAATGGTGATCAGAGAATGTATTCTTTAAATCGGATATACTCGGTATAAGATTCAAAAACAAAATAGGAATGCAAGAAAAAAATCATGATTCTGGTGCGATCCGAACTACGATCTGCAGAAAACCGTTCGGATCTAAATGATCTGGAGGTCGTGCGCAAAAATTCTTCAAATCTATTGTAACAGGATTTTTATCGTAATGAGCGATAACTGTATTTATTGTAATCAGTCAATGGCGTAGTGTAGTTAGTAGTAGTCCTGAAAAACGACCGCGGTTTCTTTACGATTGTGTTTGTTTAAGAGAAACAAATCTGATGTCAGCGTGGCCTAATGTTCGACGCCGTGATGTCAACTATTCGAAAGTAGGTCACCATTCAACCAGTCGCTTGAACCGCCATTGATAGACACTAGCCAGGTATATTGTCACCTTAATTACAGGTAAGTCAAAATTTCTTAGTGATGTTGATTGTTTATACTGCTCCCCTGATTTTTCATGTTACTATGAGTTAAATAATCTTTTTCCTGCTGTATTTTTCAACGTGCTTGTTTCAATATTTGAAAATGATCCACATGCGGTATTTATCGACACACTCTACCACAGATATCGTAAACAACTTTAACTAAGGAAAACGCGATCTAAGATAGGAACAAATTCCATTAATATTTACGAATGACCATGTTGATAAGAGCAGTATGGATATGATAGCTTGCTCAAGGAAACAATCGACAACTCTTGAAATGAAATGAAATTTATTTGTTCAAAGTGTACTTATTAGGGGATCTAGTCAAGTCGGACACAACTCGGACATAACTCTAGTCTAGTCGGACACGGGGCTAGTCAACTCAGACACAGAGTCCGAGTTGGTTTGTGTCCGACTTGACTGTGAACCCTTATTAGCAGAGCTGTCAAACGCACTTTACATGAAACTCTAGCCTAATGGTCTAAGACTATAATGCAATTACTTACATTATATAAAATTAACATCTAACAGTTTACAGTTTATACAGATCAATGTTAGGTACAACTGTGTCCATTTACAGTTAGCATGAAATGGATAACAGTGTTACATAATACGGTGGAAAGTAGAACAAATATTGAAAAAAAGGAAATCATGTGCAGGCAAGTCGCCATTAATATAAAGAATTAGTGAAAAAGAAAAACAGGCAATTTTACTTTGAAAGTGTTGATTCACGGTAAATTAATAAAGTAATTAGACGGCTTTTAGACTGGTTGACAGCGCTGGAAGTTTTAAAGAGGTAATAATGGCCATCATCACTGGCCTGGAAGTAAGGAAGGTTATTTTCCACCGAAATTGAGACACTAATACCCGCGATGGACAAGCCAATCATTTAAAGATTATCATAATAGTGAGGAATGAAGGTGCAGTGAACTAGTGCGATCCGGGCTAGGATTAGGGTTAGAGTTAGGGTTAGCAATAGCGTTAGAATATCTGCCAGCGTCATGTAGGGACATCGGCAGGCGGATCGCCCTAGTTTAATGCACCAAAGGGGCTCAGTGAACTAGATCAGTCTGACCGCCGATGTTCCGCCATAACACCCGAGGACCTGATCGGGAACTAGATACCCTAACACGATCACTAATCCTTACCCGGACCCACCTTGTTGACTGCACTGAAGTGGAAATACATACCTCGTATTGCCAGTCAAATGATGCAGTAAAGCAATGACTAGACATGACCTGTCATGAGGCAAGTATCGCTGTGGGCTCAGATGGGATGAATATCGACGTTAAACCATGGCAAAAATGTCCTTTTTCAGATTTTGATGTTTTTATTTTGAACTTGATTGTCATATAAGTTGCATGCATGCTTCCATGTATTGGGTATACATGAGACTCGTATAACAGGTCACATAAAACTGTTAGAACCAGTTCGGAAATGGGCAGTATACGAAGATGGCACAATGGCTGACATGTACAGGCACTGAAATTACCCCAATTAAGTAAAAGAAGAGAAAACAGTGGGTTAATTTTATTATATAGAGGGTTAAAAAACCCGCAAACATCTCTGGAAAGACTTACATCCACCCTTTAGAAGAAACGCTCATGCTCATGAACACAGTTTCAAGCATCTCTTTGAAAGACTCACATCCACCCTTTAGAAGAAATGATCATGCTCGTGAACACAGTTTCAAGCATCTCTTTGAAAGACTCGCATCCACCCTTTAGAAGAAATGATCATGCTCATAAACACAGTTACAAACATCTCTTTGCACACATTGTTATGTACAAATACAGTTTCATTCCCAGAACAATTAAATATTAGAATGGAACCTCACTTTATTTCCATCCCTTCCGATGCTAAAGACTCCATAGTTTAACTAATTTGTGATAAGGAAGCGGCACCGGAAACCCAGGCATTAAGTCGCGTAACGCAGCATGCAATCTTTTAAATGTATCGAAAGTTTCAATATTTTTCAGCGTCGACTTTCTCTGCATTACTAAAGCTTTTTGATCTTAGGGATCACTCAGGGTTAGTCTCAGATTATGGTTGTAGTTAGTTTACAGTTCCGTGTAGCTAGTGTTAGAGTTACTTAAGGGATAGAGATGGATAGGGTTAACTGATATTGTGAAAACCATTCGTTAGCAACTGTTTTGATGACTTTTTTTATAGTCGGCAGCCTAAGACAAATGTTGCAGCGAGAAGGGCATTGTGGTGTGGAGGCGATAGCAGAAATTTAACATGTCTACTGAAATTTTCGAAACATTGGAAGATATACAAATGTTTATCCGTTCCATTTTAGGCATATGGAGTTCTATAAGTTTGCCCTCTTTTCTATTGTCTGTACTGTATATATATTCAATTCAGAAGAGTGCACAGCCTTCCCTTCACTTCAAAGATGTGGCGCGCTGTTGGCACCCTGCTCGCATGCTTGTGGAGGGTGGTCATATGTCAGCCAGCTTTGCCCTCAGATTGTAAGTATTATCTATGAATAATCTGCGATTTTATTTCCTAAAACTAGATGTAGAAATTAATAATAATAATAATAATAATAATAATGAAGTTATATTTTTCGGTGCTTTATAACTAAATTGTCTCTAAAGCCCCATTATACATCGCTGAAAAATAAGTATAAACATGAGAC
>WURV02191133.1:0-12397 GCA_011762755.2 Epimenia babai | reverse complement strand
CTTCATTGATGTAAAGTGTGTTAGACAGCGTTGCTAATAGTGCACTTTAAATCAAATATATTTCATTTCATTTCATAGTAAGTGCGTAAGGTCGGGAACGGGATAGCTCGGATGGAAGAGCGCCGGCGTACGAGTCCGAAGGTGTGGGGTTCGAATCCCGATCACCGCTGTTGGATAAATGTAACATTCCACTTAAAAGTACGTATCATGATTGGTTCTGATAGCTTTTATCGATCCAGTCTATCTAAACAAACGAACTTCCTATACTGCAGCGCTGACCGAATACTCTATAACAATCGGTCGAGGTGGCGGCAGAGAGGAATCTGAATTAACTGAAAAACCATATACCGTAATCTACGTAATTGATGATTCACAAACACAAGGGGAGGATCGTGTAGGTGATGAGATCGTGTTGCGGGTAGCTGTCGTGGCACTGTATAACACTAACTAACGCTTTATTGTGAAATGAAATGTTATTGACTTATAGTGCCCTTTTAACACATCAGAGACACTTCGCAAATTTATGGTTGCTATGATTAACTAGAAACACATGGAATACGGTTCAAAATCGAACTCGCTATACCATGAATAGATCGGAAGTAAAAAGGCATATACGGTAAGATCACATATAGAGAAAATATAACTAAAATATGACAGCACAGATCGCATTATTTGCAGTGTCAGACTGCTGGTTGTTGTCAGTTTGTTGGTTGTTGGGTGTAACATGGATGCGACGTCTACCATTTTTGATTCTGAATAATTAAGTATAAATCTTTATAAGGCCAAGTATGTACTGTACATACGGCAAGTAGGTAAATAAGTAAATAAACGAACAAAGAGTCAAACGCCCCCGTAAACCTCGATAGATTGTGATAGAATATGTAGCAAATTGCATTCCACAGCATCTGAGTGGAGAACAAAATGTTGAAGAATGAATTATGAATATAATAATGACTGGCTCAACCTTTCAATTACAGCAGAGGTTAGAGCTATGTATCTGGCCATCTTTATTTAGCCACTTTATATTTTCTTGTTTTTAATAATTCTACATATTTCGCCATGTTCGGTCTTGTGTAGAAGTATTTTTCTATAAATCGCTCTCTCAGAGCTGCGTAGGCAGGCTATACTAAGGTTACGTGATATTCGTCCTCGACATCTTGATCGCATTGATCGCATGACGACATCTTGATCGTATTGATCGCACGAACGACGGATGAGTGGTAGCTTGGGCCTCTCCCACCTGCTTCTTTCGATCATTAGATTAGGCTATAGGAAGATCATCCGAACCTCGTCATTGCAATTCTACGTTTTCCATTTTTGGCGTCTGATAAATATTCATAGAAACCTAATCCGTTGATTAGATGTATATATACACAAGACCTTTGTTTGATTTTGCTATATTTGTTCAGCTATTTATATCGCTTTATATTATATTAATAAAATTATCGTTGTCGTAAAATGTCCCAATAACTCGTTTTGTTCCGAATTTCGCTTCAACATTTCATGCGTGGACCTGCACTGGCGCTCGACGATAACTGGCCTCGGCATAAAATACAGGGACACATTGCTAGATTTCAGAGGGGTATTTATTTAAGCGAATAATACATTAACTAACAAAAGCCTATCTCGGTGGGGGATGTTTGGAGTGACCACTCGTTCTGGCCTTACATAATTCATGGGATGGTCCATCCTGGAGTGACTTTGTCTGACCAGTGGGACCCCGCTGTTTGGCCACACTGACCAAATAACCCCATTCATTAAGCTGCCCTATAGTCTGGTATTTCACAATACATTATCTGAGTAGGAGAGAACGCACAGAGTCGACGACAAAGCCTTCCGCCGAATGCAGAGGTGAGACAGCAATAAATTTATTGGTAAATGAAGAATTGGACGTGTTAATAGGTTCGAGACCGATATTAGTCGACAGTAAGTCGAATTCCACTCTTGTGTCGTCGTTGTCTTCATTGAATGGATACATATTACAGCGTTGAATGCGTAGATTCAATTTGTTAACGTACAAAAGAGCTATAGAACGTGAAATTCATGTTAACAGTTCGTATCTATATGGCACTAAACGTGTTACAGACACATTACACATCCACAATCAAACTACGCTGTACTAAAGTAGTTTATGTTATATTACTAACTGACGTTTCTCCCCGCGCGGACACACTCTTTTACTAATTATCCCGTCACATTCACAGCCCACCCCCACTGGACATGCCATACAATAACAAGTTCCCAAGCCCAATAAACGACACACTAAAACGTATTCTTAACCATACATTGATATAGCTATAGGTGTATACTGTACGTAATAAAGCAAAATTAATTCTGGTGGCATTGCATTGCGTTTAATGACGTATACAAACATACAACCAAAACTAACACCGCGCGCACGAATGTTCCTGAAATATCCATTCACCTGACACCGTAATTACCACATGATGCGGCTGGCTGTTGTGATTTTAATGAAATCGTATCCACGAAATTCCATGCATAATTCAACTGATTTGGGCATCTAAAACACACCAGGTCGATATCAACGAGCCAACAAATTTAATTGTTCTATGCAATTTATCAACGCCATTTAGCGGTAGCGCATCTTTTTGATAAAAATGTTTTCCTTTATACATTGTAAATGAATGCTAGAAACCTACCGAATTTATCGACGTCCGCGTGTGGGGTGGTTCCCACAGAGATACCGTCAATCACGGAAACGACTTAATGGCTTTCATCCCTTTCATACGGCAGACCGGTTGGCGGGCGGGATAGAATGAGTAACAGGCAGTAACGTGTACCGGTGTCGGGAAGGCGGCGCTCTCTCGCGATAGGTGGGTCACTGAATCATTGTGCAATTACAGACCAAAGGTACCGCCCATTTCGGCCGCAATCTCGTATAATTATTCTACAGTATACTTCAGGTATTGAATGCAACGTTCAGATTACCTGAATATGAAGATTTTAGATGTCTTTAGTGTCTATCTGTTGGTTATTTAACCGTCTTTTGTTGCAACTAGGACGTATTCCGGTCAGCCGTCGGCATTAGCGCAGTCGATAATAAGATGTTGTTTAATCGTTATAGAGCATAAATACTCCACATGCCATACGCTTAGATAGTTTTATGTGGCAGATATTATATGTTATAATTTTATGAACTTCAACACTACTTTAACACAGTGGTAATGTAGTAGTAGAGATGAAATATTTTGCTAGGTATAATACGCTATATTGTAGTTTGTGTCTTCAAGATGCAATTGTTTGTATTGTGAAACTATGTAGGCTAACTTGTAGCTTAAAATCACGCAGACTTGCGATATATCATTCTCTTGGAATCTTTTATTCGCCAAACATCATCGAGAAATAACAACGATCAGCTGCCTCGTGGTATCCTTCAGTGAGGATTTCTCGCTTCAGGAACTCACTGAAGCGTCGAGCATACGGCACTCGCTCGACCATGTGGAACTGCGCGATCCTTTTATCTGTCGTCGGTCTGTGCGGTTCGCAGGTGTTTCCCATCCCGGAAGAGAAACCAGAGGGTACTTTTGTAGCGAATGTCGCCATAAACGGGGTCGTGAGAGATGGTTCGGGTCGAGAGCTGAACCTTGAACAGCGATTATCTCTGAAATATCGCCTGTTTAGTGACGAAGGTATCAACAATGCCAGATTCACGGTTGTCAAGGAAACTGGAGTGCTTCTTACAGCGAAAAGGTACGGAAGGGTATTTTACCCTCTTACCTCTGTGTAGAATTGTTAAATGTCGATTTTTATGTTGTTATCTCAGTAATCAATAGCGGTAATTCCATATTATTGCATCTCCATCTTAAATCCAATATATTTCATGACATTAAGATGACTGGCGAAATGAAATTTCTCTGACATTAGCTAGTAGTTCCCGCGGTGTTTTAATAGGTACCTACTCTCAGTCGTGGCTTAACATCGAAGGTGTACCGCCTTTAAATAGCGAAATAAGATCTGGGATAAGACCCCCCCCCAATAACACACATGTCGATCTACGTCGTCAGCACATATGCGTTTCTCCAAAATCTCCATTTGCGTTTGCTAATTCTGAAAGGGATTCCAATAACGAATTTATCAATTGTTTTATACTACTTCCTTGCGTATCGTTACAATAATGCTCATCCCAGAAAAATTAGGAAAATTCTATTCAACGCGGAATACACAAAATAGTCTATTGACTCGTTAGCTTATTTCGCATGCGCATTTCAATCGTCGCATTATAAAACATAATTTCGCTGAATTGACGAATAATTCCTTCAATGCTTTTGCATCGCTAAAATAGGAAAGCGCTTCCCACGAATTTGGAATCAATACTCGTGAAATCGATAAATGTAAATTAAGGATACTCGTGTGTGAAAAATGAGATTTTAACTCATTAAAAGTATAACAGTTCAAATCGTTCGGTGAACGAAGTAGCCTATTTGGGACGTGTTAACCAAGAGTATAATCAAATAATGGGTTATTGATTCCTGTACTTTTTCTTGCCTTAATTGAAGGTTTTATTGCCGTACATTGCTAGGCTCCAACCATCAGGCTGACTCAATTTTCAGACAAAGCGCCACTATCTTTAGTCTTCTTGAAGTCCAATTTATCGGAGAATCTGCTTCGGGCGTCCGGCCAGCTGCCACTCTCTTATCCTGTTACGGCCAATTCATACTTCTCCGGCGCACACGCGCCGTATGACCAGAGATGTTCACCGAGTATGGAATTTCACTGGAATGTCCGCGTGATATGCGCCGCATTAACTGGCGCAAAGTGATCGCAAATTAGATGCGTCACAAGTACGCCTCACGTACGACGCAGTTTCAGAAAGTTTAGACGCACGTAAGTTTGCGGTCTGCGCGTAGAGTTGGTTGCAATTTAACTTTTCACTCTTGCGCGCGTAAAAATATGGATAGCCACAGTCGAATTCGACGAGTGTTTTATCGATGGAGTCACAACGTATTCGAATTGTGAAAAATGGATCGTCAGCCACAAAGAGCGTCAAATTGCGCTACAACGAGAAAATGACACGAATTCTTTGAACAGGGAATCCCGGATAGTTTGGCAAAGTTGAAATGTGGTGTTCACTGTAGACTTTCCTAGTCGATAGCTTTCAGCAACACCCGCCGTGTACTTTCTGTTGCCGGTATACGCAGCATCAACGATAATTCCCCCAATTGCGACTGCAGAACGATGTTTGGGAAAATGGAATAATAACGGGGACACACGTTGTAATAGGAGGTCAAACCTTCCCGGTGAAATTTGAAAATATTGATGATAAACGTCGGTATCGTTCAAATTTCGTATGCAAATGAATGAAACTCTCCGTTTTCAGGACGGTTTAAATTGAGTGGTCGAACTTGCAATGAAACTCTCCGTTTTCAGGACGGTTTAAACCGAGTGGTCGAACATAACACCGCCTCCTTATCCCCAAATGATTGCGTCTTCGCACCAAAAGGAGCAATAACAAGTCGTCGTTGTCATCGTCAATATCCATGTTATTTACTTAGTCAATAATGTCTGGGATGATGCAATTGAATCAAATGCTTTATATAAAACAATTATCATTGACCTCATGAACTGTAGCGGCGCATAGACCGAGTATGTATGAACTACACGACACATAGGTCCGTTCGGATTGATGAGGCCCCGCATATCACGCGGAATTTACGAGCATGGCACACGCGTCTCATATACGGAGTGTATCCGCCGTATGTACGGCGCACTCCCGGCATAAGCTAGCGTATGTCTGCCGGTATGATACGGCCGCACATGTGCCGGAGGAGTATGAAGCAAGCTTTACTCTATTTTCAGACTCAACCGCGAGAGCATCTGCCCAGATAAACCACGCTGCACGATCCCGCTCAACATCGTCGCCTTTTCTGAGGACAGGGTGCCGGAATTTTTTCGAATTTTTCGCGTTGAAGTACGCGTCGACGACATCAACGACAACTCGCCTCGCTTCCCCAATTCTCAGTCCCAGCTCAGCATCCCGGAGTCCGTCCAGGTGCGACTTATATCGAGGATGGCTATCTCGTGATTTATATGAGCTCGTGCAGGCGCTATCACATCGATCTCGTATACTTATCTATTATTAACGTATCGATTGCCGAGTGCTCGCGAAAGATGAGTCGATATCTCTCGCCTCCTCGTCTAAAGGTCTAAGATAATATCTGAAGTCGTTCTGGTTGGGTATTTGTCTATGAGTGTCGTATTGATTAACAGTGTTATTTGTTGGAAGCATAAGTAAATGAGTGAGGGGTGACGGGTGAGGGAAGTAAGATATGTGAGGGCTTATGGACGGGCATAAGCAATATCGGGGAGGTAAGAAAAATTGGTAGAGTGCGCGTAAGTGACTTCGGAACGTGGAAAAAATAAGGGTGGCTGCAAATTTTTAGTCAAATATAAACGTTACAACTCTGTTCGTGATATGTTTATGGGAATGGATACGATACTGATCGGTTGATTGCCGATTTCTCACCTTAATACGGAACACACCAAACACCAAAATACGGTTGTATTGTTTACTAAGGGATCAAAATGTTCCTTGGCGTCACGGATACCGTTCAAAACTAACGTAGATTTTGACGGTGGCAGGCAGTTCTGCAGGCGAAGATTATTCGTCACGGGTGATAATTTATGCCGCTTGGTGTTGGTAGGTTGTAGTAGGTTGTGTTGTTGTGTTAGTAGGTTTTGGTTAGGTTGTGTTAGTAGGTTTTGGTAGGTTGTGTTAGTAGGTTGTTGAAGGTTGTGTTATTGTGTTAGTAGGTTTTAGGAGGTTATGTTAGTAGGTTGTAGTAGGCTGTGTTAGTAGGTTGTAGTAGGTTGTGTTATTGTGTCATTAGGTTGTAGTAGGTTGTGTTATTGTGTTAGTAGATTGTGTTATTGTGTTAGTAGGTTTTGGTAGGTTGTGTTAGTAAGTTGTATTAGGTTGTGTTATTGTGTTAGTAGGTTTTGGTAGCTTGTGTTATTGTGTTGGTAGGTTTTAGGAGGTTGTGTTATTGTGTCATTAGGTTGTAGTAAGTTGTGTTATCGTGTTAGTAGGTTGTGTTATTGTGTTAGTAGGTTGTAGTAGGTTGTAAGTAACTTTTGTCGTCACCTCTCACCCAGTAGCTCAGTCGGTTAGAACGACATAATCATAGACAATAATCGCGTAGCTCTAGACATGCGGGGGTCGTGAGTGCGATTCTCACCCTGAAGCATTCTTTTGACATATATCTATGAAATAATGTACAATACATATTCATGTAAATAGACGATCTGAAAATTTCCACCCAAAAACAGGAGAATTATATCAAAAGTACTCCCGATTTATTTGCAATATCTATTTCGGCGTCGCTTTAACATATTGCTATTTGTTTCTTTTTACTGCTGCCAAGAAGGTGACGTCTTGCCGATGTTGGTTTCGTTGTGTTTGCTATGCCTAATCAACAACTTCACGAAAAGCTCATGAAATTGTTTAATAAAAATATCAGAAGCAGGTCAACAAACAAAAGATTTACTCTGCGTGTATATGCGTGATTTTGCTAATATGTCTATATACGAAACAGTCAAGTAAGCCTCATAGATGGGTTGAAGAACCTCAACAAGAACCAAGAAAGCATCAAATAAGATTTATTTTTACGTTATATTATTTTCACAATATTTTATATTAACACACCGGAAATCACCGTGATCACTCGCACGAATGACAAAGATCCACGGTGTATTGGACCAACATTAACTCAGATATCACTCACGCCCCTCACGTTTAGAGCCGGATCACGACTGTCATAAATACAATGCTCAAAAGCTGATCTACTAGAGTGAGAGTGAATAACAGTTGTAGTTTCTATTGACACGCCCATTTTGTGGATCGAAAGATACCAGCTAATATGACGATTATGCATTGATTAACCGCGCTACCTGTAGTTTTAAGTGTTCAAGACAACGCTCATGTGCAGCTCCAGTAGCTCAGTCGGTTAGAGCGCCGTACTTATAGGCAGTAGCCGGCAGCTCTAGATATGCGGAGGTCGTGAGTTCGATCCTCACCTGGAGCATTTTTTCTCTATTGAGTACATTTTTTTTCAGAAAATTATGAATCTACTGTGTTATGTCCGTGATATATTTGGTTATGGCATTCAACAATAATTCTCTAGTGGTATTTTATGTTAGTATTTGGCTCGTAATTTATATGCAATATGTTCGATTTTTTAGAAAGACAGCATGTATCAAATTTCCGGTGCAATAGACCGCGACGCCGGAGAGAACTCACGACTAACATATTCGATCGAACCGGAAGTCGCGCAGTTCGAACTCGTAGTCCAGGCGGGATCGCCCGAAACGTTGTTCGTCAAAGTCTTAGCCCCACTAGACAGAGAAACTCGCGATACGTACCGACTGCGCATTATCGCTGCCGACGCGGGTACTCCGTCTCGTAACGGTTCTACCTTGGTCATCGTGCGCGTGACAGACGTGAACGACCACAGTCCGCAATTCGATAGGAAACGCTACACCGCGACGATAAAAGAAAACTCACCCGCGGGGACACCGGTTGTCACCGTGAAAGCGACGGATAGGGACATGGGTGACAACGCTCTTGTGACCTACGGCTATTCGTATATCGTCACTGATGCGAGAAGAAAACAATTCGAGTTGAATTCTTCATCCGGTGAAATCACTATACAAGAGAGTGTTGATTATGAACTCGATAAAGAGATAGAGCTTATCATCGAGGCAAGGGATTCGGGAAACCCCGTTCTGACATCGCGCGTATCTCTCATTGTCGATGTAACTGACGAAAACGACAACGCACCGAAATTAAACTTTAACTTTTTATCGGACGAGCGCGAGTTAACCTTGGAAGAGGCAGTTTATAGTAAAAAATTCATCGCTCATTTGTCGGTTAGTGACCGAGATAGTGGACAAAATGCGCAGGTAAATTGTAAACTGTTGAAGAAAAGTTCGCTTTTTTCGTTGCAGAAGATTTTTGCGCGTAAGTACCAAATCGTTCTTTATGGACGATTGGACAGGGAAGCGGCAGATGCACACAATATTACGGTTTGTTGTAGCGATCGTGGAATCCCGAGAAAGTCTACATGCGACGGCTTTTGTTTGTTGGTAAGCGACATCAATGACTCCCCACCGGTCTTTGAGCGATCGGAGTACTTCGCTAAGATAAGAGAAGATTTCTCCGGCTTTCTTCTCGATCTGCGAGTGTCCGACGCGGATTCTGGCGAGAACAGCCGCCTGTCCTTCGACTTGACTGTCGCTTCGTCGCACGCCGACGCCAATCCCAACATAACCGTGACGCCCGACGGTAAACTTTTCGTCGTCGAGCCACTGAATCGAGAATCGCTCGGCTCTCATATCACGATATACGTTACTGCTCGAGATCACGGTAACCCGGCACTGTCAGCCTCGTCTACCGTCGATATCACGTTAGATGACATTAACGACGAAAAACCAAAATTTAACAAGGATCATTACTTAATATCATTACGCGAAAATACTTACGTCGGAAGAAACAATAGTTTAGCTATCGGACGAGTGAACGCCAGTGATTCCGATCTGGGGATGAACGGCATGGTTGGTTATTCCTTTGTGAAAAGCAGATTTTCGCCCCTGTTCACCATCGACAACTTCACAGGCGTGATATACGTCAACCAATCATTTGACCGAGAAATGCGGGATCTGTATCATTTAGTTGTCATGGCTACGGATCAAGGCCGACCGCCGCTAAACAACAGCGTCGACGTAACTGTACTTATAACGGATATGAATGACAACGCACCTATTTTTGTTTTTCCCTCACCTAATAATTATATAGTTAACATAACCCATCAAAGCAACACACTCGAGGACGCGGTCGCCACAGTAAATGCGACCGATAGCGACTTTGGCAGGAACGGTAATATCCGATATTCCATATCACGTGACGACAATAGGCGGTTTTCAATCGACAATGAAACAGGAAAGATAACGACGAATAAAAAATTTTACGTGGGATACGCAAACATTTTTAATTTGCTCATTATCGCTTCGGATATGGGTCAACCAATGAAATACACCTCGCAAATTCTCGTTATTAACGTGAACATCTCGTATGTTTCGTCTGACCACCAAAATGACGCAATACCTCAAGGTGTATTAATCGCTATTATCCTCGTCATTGTCGCCGTATTTTTCGCATTAATTGCGTTCATTTTTGTCGTCTACATAAAGAGGTGTCGTAGGGTCGACAAAAATCGTGTCGACAAATACAGGTCTTGGGTCGTGACGTCACTTGACTCCGACCAATCGCTGACTGACTTAAGAGGCACGAATATTAACCGATCGGTTAACTTTGACAACACCGGCATGGAGTTGGAGATATCTCGAGAATTTCGACCAAGTCATCATAGCTTGGCCATGGGAGATAACTCCGCGAAAGTTCAAGCGTTTAATAACGGGGAGAGAAGGCTTGCGTCCGTAAGTCCTCTTTATCAGCGATTAATTTTTGTTATATCGATAAGGCGCAACCGCCACATGTTGGCAGGCATAGAAAAATCAATTAATATGCAGTTAAACTTATTTTTAATAAAATTTCATTTTATCCATATCTTCCTATAATTTAAGTACGGTTCTAAATTCGAATAATTATATTGTCGATATTTGTTCCCTCTGTATTCTGTAAGAACAACATATGTACTATTAATGAATGGTATTTCATAAATCGGATACGGGATAACATTATCTATATCCATGATTCGGTGCTTTATCAAAGCCAAGCGTCTTTGACACCTACCCTAATATGTAGACCTGAATCAAATATTTTTTGGCATGCAGTAGATTATGGTGGAATAACAATATCATGCGCCATTCCGGAACTTGTGGTATATTTGTCGTTCTCCGACGCACCTTTAACGATTTCATATTATATCTATTATTTTATCTTGATCGATGATCCCACAATTATAGCGGAAGTCGTGTAAAACGTCCAGTCAGTCCGTCTTACATTTGATTAGCTCCCTTGCAGACAATCTTTTCGCCTTGAGCCTGGTATCATTGTAACAGACCAATGAAGTAAAAAGGGACTTTTATCAGGAAATCGTCACCCAGAAACGCCGGAATGTCGGTTCAATGTCCGAAAAGCTGAAGTACGAAGTTTTCTCGGTTTCTAAGCATCGCGAAACTAAAATTAGTACCCGTGAACATCGACAAAATTACTTGAAATTAATGTCATATGCCGTTAATATTCGGAATATAGCGTTAAAAGGTAGCCATCGCGTCTATGAATAACGGCAGAAAAAAACATAGAAAAATTGCCTTGTCTTTGGTGACACCGGAAGTCATGATTTCCACGCTATATCTATCTGAGTTATCGAGGTATTTGGGTAGATTGCTGGTTCAGTGTTTTTAGATGTAGTTGCGAATTGCTTTCAGTGTAAACCGATGTCTCAATCGTCGCTAGGAATTGTCTGGTCGAACGCGTCATGTGGCGATGGCGACTTGAGTCGTGCTTGTTACAATCTCAACCGCCTCTCGCTGCCTCAGTACCCGCCCGGGACTAATCCGGTAAAGTATTCATATATTGAGTCGCTCGTTATGGTGTAGTCCATATATCTCAACATTTCCAGCACGCAGGGCGAATGGTACGTAGTAGATATCAAAACATATATATATATATAAGACATACGTCTTATATATTTTATACAAGCTGGAACAGACAACCTAAATAGGTCAGTCGGCCAGTCGGTAGAGGGTCAGCCAGGTAACAAAATAATCGAATAATCGATTGTATTCTTGGGTAATGTCAATTTATTTGTATGGAGCAAGCTGGCGCCTGTTACAGAGCTAGTTATGTTTCTTGGTTAATTCCAAACTATTATTTGGCAAGTGTCGCAAACCGTATACATATGTTACACTTTACTTCACATGTACTACGTAGAGTACCTCAGACGCACACATTCTTGATAATCCATCGGGATTTTGTGACGACATAAGACCAGAAAACTGATTTATTACGTCCGAAGTGTATGGCTAAATAATAGGACTTTTTGCCAGGTCCCCGTGTCTATCTACAAGGAGAATTTTTTCGACCTTTCGAGCGATACGTCGATTACGAGCGACAGCGGCCGTGGCGCGAGCGAGGAGGGTTCACGTGACAATGACTCGAGCCAATGGGATCGCTACGTCCAACGTGACGTTGAAAAACCAACCGCGAATTTCGTCCGGACTATGTCTGACAGAAATTTGGAGTACACCAAACGTAAGTGAAAAGTTTACTGGTGGACATTTGCTGAATCCCCTTCACCTTTAACGGTCTTGAACTACTTTGATCTAATTCATAATATTTATCAATACGAAAATACAAAGGTAACACCTTGTTGACTAACTATATAAGGATTAACACAAGCTTTCGTATATCAAGTAT
>WURV02191122.1:0-12400 GCA_011762755.2 Epimenia babai | reverse complement strand
CAGTTTAATCTTTCCTTCTTTCCCTGGTCTCAATATTATTGACCATTTTCTTGTTAAAAATACCGATGATTTTCTCGTGACACTCAGTTTTTACCTTTTGTAACGTCTTTTACATGATTTTTTCTACCCTTTCTTGTTTTCCCTTTTTTTCCCAAATCTCTTTCCAATTAAAACTTAAATTTTCAGTCATTCATTATCCCTCAAGCTAGGATAAACAATATCCTGAGCTTTTTTAAATTGTTTTTCATCATCAATTTCACACCATTTAAGATTTTCTATTTTATGGCAAAAAACAGGCATTGACGATGCTAAAGAAACAAGTCCTCCTGTTTCATAACAAAGCTTTGAAACAAAATCAGGGTTTTTCTTTAAACTTTCTAACATTTGGGCCAATGCTTTACAAGAAAGTTTAGTTATGCCAACAAATTCTCCTGCAACCGATTGAATCTCTTCACGATTTTTACTCATATTCATCAAATAATTTTTTTGAGTTCTCACAAAAACTTCATCACCATTTTGAGTAAATCCAGAAATAAGAATAACATTTTCATGCTTAGATGAAATTATTTCCTCTAAAGCTCTTATTTCGAAAATAAGATCTGATTCTAAAAGAAGAAAATCTCCTTTTACCATTTCTTGGACATGAGACAAAGAAAATAAAGTTCCTGAATTTTCATATTTCTCATTTTTTATGGTTTGAATACAATCATATTTTTTTTCAAGATCCTCATAAAAATGAGAAAGATATCCCGTAACAATAATAATTTTTTGAATTTTCAATTTTAAAAGTTTTTCAATAGCTTCTTCAATAATAGGCTTTTCCCCCATTTTAAGAAATCCTTTTGGAATTTCAAAAAAAATATCTTGTAGTCTATTTCCAAGTCCTGCTGCTAAAATAACTGCATCCAAAATTATTTTTTCCTTTTTTAAAATTAAATAAAAAAACTTAAGAGAAAAAACAAAGAGATGCTTTAATCAAAAGTTATTCCTTTAAAAAATCAGGGATTTTATTTTTTCCTATATAAGTTGCCCCATCATACCAATGATCATATTTTTTGGGAATTTTCCAATCCCTTCCATAAAAAACTTCAAGATAACTTTCATAATCTTCAGGAATAAATATTTGTACTCCTAAAAGATTTATTTTTTTCTTTTTTTCTACAAGATAAGAAGGAAAACAATATATAATAGGTATCTTCATGTCTTCATAAAGCGCACACATGCATTTTAAAATTCTCTGTCCAATCCAAGTCGGCACACAATAAAGAATTACTGTAACCCATTTTATTCTTCTTTTTGAAGCTGAGACTTTTAATCGTAATTCTTTCCAAGAGTTATTGTCTGTAACACGTTTCAAAATATTTGAAAAAAATGTTTTCCACTTATTATCAGTAAGCGATATTATCCAACTCCTATAAACAGCAAGATTATTTATTCTTTTATAAAGCAAAAGGTCAATATTTCGTCTATATTTTTTATTCTTAGAATAAATGTGAATTGAAAACATTCCTACTTTCAACAGGTTTTCTATCTCAAAATCTTCTGGAGAGAATACTCTCAAAATTTTCTCCTCAATATTTTCATCATACCATATTCCAAAATCAATATCAGTATCCCAACTAATTAAATTCCCCTCACGAACGATTCCCAACAATGATCCTGCATCAAGCCACCAAGATAATCCTATTTGATTAAAACGCTTTACAACCATATCAATCAATTCCAAATCATCTTGGCTCATTTCGTTTTTTTTTAAAAAACTTTCCATAAAAATCCTTTTAAAATCTAAATTAGCCTCTAGGGTGAAATTCAGCATGAATTTTTTTGAGACGATCGCGAGATACATGTGTGTAAATCTGAGTCGTAGAAATATCAGAATGTCCTAATAACTCTTGAACAATACGCAAATCAGCACCATGTTCTAACATATGAGTTGCAAATGAATGGCGAAAAGTATGTGGTGTAATTGTTTTGGTAATCCCTGATTCTTTTGCATATTGCTTGATCATTTGCCAAATAAACTGTCTACTCAACTGCCCCCCATTTCTATTTAAGAAAAAATAAGGTGAGTTTGCACTTTGAATATTTCTGACTTTTTCTAAATATTTTTGACCACGCATAGCAGCCTCACTACCTAAAGGAACAAGTCTTTCTTTACTTCCCTTTCCCTTACACTTTAAAAATCCATCATCAAAATAAACATTCTCTAAACGCAAATTTGTAATTTCAGAAACTCGAGCTCCTGTTGCATAAAGAAATTCTAAAATAGCACGATCACGAATTCCTTTGGGCTTCCTCGTATTAGGAGCTTTCAAAATCGCTTCCATTTCTGTTTTATTTAAAAAGTGTGGTAATTTCTTCCAAGTTTTTGGAGACTCTAAAACATTCGTAATATCACTATCAATATAACGTTCTCTTGTTAAAAATCGATGAAATAATTTAATACTCACTAAGGCTCTGGCAAGTGAAGTTGATTCGAGACCTCGGTCTCTTTCGGTTGCTAAAAATGCTGTAATATGTTTTCTGGTTACCTTCTCAAAACTTTTTACTTTTTGAGATTTAAGACTTGCTGAATAACGTGCTAAATCCTGAGCATAAGCATCTAAGGAATTCTGAGCGAGCCCCTTTTCAACAGATATATAATTTAGAAACTCTGTAAATAGAATTTGATTTTGATCGGGTTTTTCAGCTGATTTTACCATAATGTTTATTTATCGGCAAAAAAATATAAAGACTGGAGTGTCGACTATCTACCTATCATAGATAAAAATTGTTTTTCTGAAAGAATTTCAATTCCAAGTTTCTCAGCTTTTTTAAGTTTTGAGCCTGCTTTTTCACCTGCAATTAAATAGTTTGTTTTCTTACTCACTGATCCCGAGGGATGTCCACCCAAAGATTTTAAAATCTTTTCAGCCTCAGGACGACTCATTGATTCAAGTGTTCCTGTAATGACAAAGCTTTTATCTTTACATGGATTATCAGCAGCTTCCTCAGGCATTAAATCTGTTTTAACGCCTCCCTCTTTTAGCTTGGCTACCAAAGACTTCGTTGATTTATTTTGAAAATATTGGTAAATAGATTTTGCTGTAATAGGCCCTATCTCACGAATAGATTCCAAATCTTCTTCAGAAGCTTGCATAAGCGCATCCAAAGATTTAAATTTTTTCGCTAAAACTTGCCCCCCTCTTACACCGACATCACCAATCCCAAGCGAATAAATCAGTCTATCCAAAGTCCTTGTTTTACTTGCTTCAATTCCTGCAATTAAATTTTCTGCAGATTTCTCAGCCATTCGCTCAAGCTCTGCGACTTCTTCAACTTTTAAAAAATAAATGTCAGCCAAACTTTTTACAAGTTTTTGATCAATAAGTTGATCAATAAGTGAAAGTCCTAACCCTGATAAATCCATTCCATTACGTCCAGCAAAATGACGAAGAAGTCCTTTTAATTTTGCAGGGCAATCTGGATTTTGACAACGAATGGCAACGTCGCTCTCTTTGTCTCGCGCTACTTCACTTTTACAAACAGGACATTTTTTGGGAAATGAAAACTTTTTGAGAGAACCTTTTCTTTTTGAAGTATCTACAGATAAAACTTGAGGAATAATCTCTCCACTCTTTTCAATAATAACTATATCACCCACACGAATATCAAGACGCTCAATCTCATCCTTATTATGTAAACTTGCACGAGAAACCGTAGTCCCTGCTAAGAGAACAGGTTTTAAATTAGCTACAGGTGTTAAAACACCCGTTCGACCTACTTGTATTGTAATAGCTTCTAAAGTTGTTTGAGCTGTTTCAGCCGGATACTTATAAGCAATCAACCAACGCGGTGCTTTAGTCGTCGCGCCTAAAACTTTTTGATCTTCAAATTGATTAACTTTAATTACCATTCCATCAATTTCATATTCAAGAGCTGAACGCTTTCCGTCAACTTTTTGAATCCAGTCAAAAATAGAATCAAAATCTGTAAAAACTTTTGCATTCGGTAATGTCGGAAAACCAAAATCTTTAAATAGATTTATTGCTTCATCTTGATTTTGGGGAGCATGACTTCCTTCATATCGTGCCAAACCATGAATCACAGCTGAAAGTTTTCGCATTGCAACAATCTTAGGGTCTAACATTTTTAAAGATCCCGCGCAAGAATTACGCGGGTTTGCAAAAAGCTCTTCATCTGCTTCTTGGCGCGCTTGGTTAATCTTTAAAAATTGTTTTTTTGAAATATAAGCTTCTCCACGAACCTCTAATAAATCAGGAATGTTTTTGCCGCGTAATTTTAATGGAATAGAACTAATCGTTTTTATATTTTCTGTTATATCGTCTCCCTGCTTTCCGTCACCACGAGTTAAACCCAAAACGAGAGATCCTTTTTCATAAACAAGAGAAATAGATACTCCGTCTACTTTTTCTTCAACAAAATATTCAACAGTCTCAGCATTCAATCCTTTCTTAACACGTTTATCAAAATCAAGCATTTCTTCTTCAGAGTAGGTGTTGTCAATCGACATCATAGGAACAATGTGCTTAATCGTTTTAAATTCTGAAAGTGTTTCTCCACCCACTCGAACTGTTGGAGAGTTTGGATCTTTAAACTCAGGAAAGCTTTCTTCTAAATCTTGAAGTTTTTTCATTAGCTTATCAAAAGCTTGATCACTAATGGATGACTTAGCCAAAACATAATATTTATAATTATGTTCTTCAAGTTCTTCACGAAGATTTTTTATCTTTTTTTCTGCTTCTTTTTTATTCATCATAAAAATAGCGGAGCCTACTTATTTCCTAAGCAGAGTCTCCGCCATATATTTTGTTGTAAATTAACTTCTTTCAGTGACTTCTAAAAGATGAAAACCAAATTGAGTTTTCACAGGACCTTGAACAACGCCAACTTCGCCTTCAAAACATGCTTGATCAAATTCAGGAACCATTTGACCGCGACCAAAAGAACCTAAAGCCCCACCTTGCTGACCTGATGGACATTTAGAATGTTGTTTTGCAAGCTCTTCAAAACTTGCTCCTTCAGCAATTTGATTTTTAAGATCATTACATTGATCTTCTGTGTCTACTAAAATATGTCTTGCAGTTGCTTGCATTTAAAACCTCCGGTTTTAATGTTAATGTTTTATTTGAAAGTCTTGATAATTCTCTGTAACAGGTTGTTCGGTTTGATTGAGATCATGAATAAAATCTCGCATTCTGCCTTTGAGCGAATTAATAAAATTAAGCGCTTCTTCTTTTTCTCCTTGGACAATCATTTCCACTTGCCCTGTACCTAAGTTTTTGACATAACCAGTCACAGCATAATTACTTGCCACCTGAGTTGCTGTATATCTAAACCCAACCCCTTGAACTCTACCTATAAAAACAACTTTAATTTCGTTTTGCATAAAAGCTATTTCTAATCCTATCTGCAGCAATACCAAAGGCAACGCCCACATTAAAAGAATTTTTCTCACCGACCATATCAATCTCTATCGCACGATTGCAATATTCTACTATATCTTCACTGACACCGCTAACTTCATTCCCTATCACTAAACATGTGGGTCCTTTAATTTCAAATTCATGATGTAAGATACTTTCATCTAATTGCTCTAAAAGAACGATTTCATAACCTAAATCTTTATATTTCAAAACAGCTTCACGTGTTGTCGGTAAAAACTCCCAAGGAACAGTGTCTTGAGCATCAAGTGCTGTTTTTGAAATTTGAGGGTCTGGTGGACAGCCGGTAATACCACAAAGAATTATTTTCTCGACTCCTAATCCATCCGAAGTTCTAAAAATTGATCCCACATTATGAAGACTACGAATATTATCAAGTATTACTACGAAAGGAAGTTTTTGTGTTTTACTTTTATCTGCTTGCCTCTCGAGAAGCTCTTCATGAGTTAACTTGCGCATCGTCAATCCTTATCTGGAAAATCTTTATAATCAGGATGCGTTGTATATTTACGATAACCCCAATGATAAAACCATTCAGGAATCATTTTATAAATCTGAGCAACCCACCACCAACGCATTGGAATATAAGCAATTTTTTTATTTTTCTTAATCGCTTTTAAAATATCCTCAGCAGCACGCGTTGCAGAAACATCCCAAAAAATACCTGTACGTCCCATGATCATATTAGTTCGTATAAAACCGGGACGAATATCAGTAATTTTAATTTGGGTCCCTGATAAACGCTGCCTTAATCCTTCCATATAAATAGACATAAAAGCTTTTGAAGCATTATAAGTTGGACCACGGCCACTTCCACGAAGTGAAGCAATTGATGAAACACCCACAAGATGTCCTTTTCCTTGCTTTTGAAATTCCTTAATCACAACCGTACACAAAGCCTGAAAACCTAACACATTAACAGAGGTACCTTCTTTTTCAATTTCCCAAGAATACTCAGAGTTAATCGGAAGAATACCTGTATTATAAATAAACAAATCAACACCACCCATTTTTTGGATGAGTGATTTTAAATTTTCAATGGAGGCTTCTTGGTTTCGGACATCAATTTGCTGAACAAGGTGCTTATCACCTAAAGAATGGTTAATTTCTTCAAGCTTTTCTTGATTGCGTCCCGTAATACCAAGTAAATATCCTTCTGCTGCCAAAACATCAACGAGGGCACGACCTATTCCAGAACTTGTTCCAATAATAATTGCTTTTTTCATACGATTATTATACCAACAAATTAAGAAATTCTAGGATTAGAAGTGGCTTAATAAATCTTTCTAAAAAATTACTCTGAATCAACAACATTTGGGACATAATGCCCATCAAATGTCGCTTGATAACCAGTGCCTGTATATTGATGTCCAGCACAGCCAATCAAAGTAATTGTAGTAATGAGTAATAAAAGTAGTTTTTTCATGGTGCGTATGCTAACAAATCTATTTTTAGCTCGCAAGGTTTCATTTTCAAATAAGCTCTATTTCCCTGCAAGCCAAATAAGTAACTGAGAAACGAATTTCACATATTGATCACCGACTTCAATATGAACTTTTTTACCATCAGTAATTTTCACACGTTTCTTTCCCCAGTCTACAAAGCCACCACACCAATGTGGGGCAAGATCCGTAGCCAAAGCCGCTGTTCGCAAAACTCGATCTTTAGAAACCACTAAAAATGGAAGTTCTTTTTTCTCAAGTTTAATACCTTGAGATGCAACATTTTTTAAACTTAAAACAACTTCGCTATTTTTATTAAGCTTTAATTTGTTATAGCCACAAATCACAGGAGATGTTTTAAAGTTAAGTCCTTTGGTTATTGCATGTTGCTTTTTAGAATTTAAATAACAACCACGAGGCACATTAACACGATCGTCTTTTCCAAGACAATCAACTGGAAGTAAATCCTCAATAATTGTATTCTCCCATTTACCAAAAGGGCCTGAAAATGATCCCCAACCACCAATCATGAGCAAACCAGCACCCTGGGTTACTTGAGTACCAATAAGTTTTTGAACAGAAGCTGACACGCAATCAGATCCAAAATCGCTCAAAATAATAGCGTCATATTTTGGTTTTAGGTGCTTCGCTGTTAATTTATTTCCGGGAGGAATATGAGTCACTTTTGCTTTAAGCTTAAATAAAATACCTAATAAGTAATTAGCCGGACCTCCTGCTGGAGAATCTCCACAATAAAGAATTTTCATATGAATATTATTCCTTTTCTTGTCGTTAAATAAGTATGCATTATAACAAGATTTCTAAATCTAAGAACCCATACTTGAAATATATTCTTTATGCCTGGCTTTTTGCAGCTACAGCATTGATTGCTGGTTGCTCGACAACATCTGTAGGACGTGGAAAGTCTCTCACTCCCATAACACCTTATAATAATTTCCAAAGTCCCTCTTCACCTGTCTTGATACAAGCCAATGAGGCAATACTTGAAAAAAATGGAATACGCATTGCAACCTCAGTCATGCGCGAGAAAAAAGATCAAATTTCTGTTTTAATCAAAGCTGTAAATAGAAGTAATCAACCACTTCAATTAGGGCCCAATAATGTATTTGCAGTGTCAAAAGATGGATTTATGCTACCAGCTGGAACTTTAAATACATCGCAGCCTACATCTAACATTAACTATTTATCAACGGGATCACAGCTTGCGAGCGCAATTCCTTATAATGATCCTTACAATATTACAAGTTCGGTAAGAAGTCTTATGTCGTTGGGAGGTCAGGCTTTTAACTCAAGGCCAACTTCAAGTGATACATCTCTATCTCACCTACTCTTAAATAACCAATCGATTCCACCCGGACTAGGAACTCAAGGATATGTTTTATTTGATCGATCTCAATTTAAAAATGATCAACTTTATCCGTTAAAAGTTATGATTCGAATTAAAAATGATTCCTTTGAATTTGATTTTAAATAGATAAATATTGGATTAATTTCTGAGGATTTTGTTCAAACTCTCCTTGCCATTTCTCAGACAAGGTTTGCGCCATTGATTTTTCAGGCTGGCAAATCTTTTCTCTAATTCTATCAAGTAGTTCACATTCACTTCTTTTTTCAGCAGGAGTTACCTGTTTAGCTAAACTACCGCAAGAAAGATCAACAAGCTCTTTAGCAATACCAAAAAGAGGTTTTCCTGCTAATTTTGCATTAAGTCCTTCTTTACCAACCCTTTTATATAAGTCTAAAAAGTCTTCGGGTTTTGCAAAAGAAAATAAATCTAAAAGCTTTTCACAATTAATCGGACAATAAAGAAGTCCTTTCCAAAAGGCCGCTACTGCAGGAATTAAATAAGGACTTTGTGCATCTGCTCCTCTAACTTCAATATATTGTTTTAACCTTACTTCAGGAAAAACAAGGCTTAATTGTAATTCAAAATCTTCCAAAGTTGCCTGATGACCTTGGTATCCCTTTGCAATAAATTCTCTAAAATTTAAGTTTTCTATTTCAATATAAGAATCATCACGAATAATAAATAAGACAGGTACTTCTAACACATAATTTAAATAATCATCAAACGAAGCTCCAGGCTTAAGAAATTGAGTTAAAAGTCCGCTACGAGTTTGATCGGTTTCATTCCAAATTTTCATGCGATAAGAAGCATATCCATTGACATCACCTTCTGTGAAAGGAGAGTTTGAAAATAATGCTGATGCCACTGGAGAAACAGCTGTTGCAATATGAAATTTTTTCATAGCATCTTCTTCATCAAGATAATCGAGATTCACTTGATTCGTTCCCGTCATCTTCATCATCCAATGTGAAAGTTTTCCATTTTCAGGTAAGCGACGCTGCATAATGTCATAACGTTTTTTAGGAATCCATTTAATATCTTCAATACCATCAAAAGGTCGAACCCCCAAAGAAATCCATCTAATATGCGGAAACTTAGAAGATATTTGTTGAAGTTGTGAAAGAAATGTTTTGATTTGCTCTTCAATTTGAAAACAATTATCAACTGGTGGTGCACTAAGCTCTACTTGGCCGCCCGGTTCCAAAGTCACTGAAAGATCTTTTCTTTTTAAGGCCATCAAATGACCTTTTTCAAAGCTGGTATGGTAGTAAAATTCTTTGGCAAGTTCTGTTAAAACAGATTCAATACCTCCCTCACCTAAATAAGGAATCGACTTCCCTGTTTCTGCATGAATTCCTAGAAATTCAGCTTCAAGTCCAATACGATGAAGATCTTTAGATTTACTAAAACTATGAAAATAATGATCTAAATCTTTTTCACTATGAAGATAAACAGGATCTGAATTTGTAACATCTAAATTCATTGAATGCGATTTCTCCTTTACATTGCACATCTTATGTAAGGCTAGTAGAATAGCCTCTCCATTTTAAAATATCAATTAGAAAGACTTTTATTTATGAAATTTTTATGTATTCTCGATGACCTTAAAATTCTAGACATTAAGACAGACACAAGCTTAGAACTTATTCGAAACTTATCTATTAAAGGACATCAAGTCTATTCTGCAAAATCTGAAGATTTATTTCTCATAGGAAAAAAACTCCATACTCAGGCTAAACAAATAATCCCTAAAAAAGGATCCCATCTTTTTACATTTAAAAAATCTCAGGTCTTATCAGCAAAAAGTTTTAAAGCCATTTTAATCCGAAAAGAACCCCCTTTTAACGAAAGCTTTTTACATATGACTTACTTGCTCGACTATGCTACAAGCGATACATTTATTTGGAATCATCCTACGGGATTACGCAATGCAAATGAAAAGCTTTCTTCACTAGCTTTTCATCATCTCATGCCAACAACACTTGTTTCTGCATCTGTCCAAGAAATTATTAGATTTCAAAAGAAATTAAAATCTGATCTTGTTTTAAAACCTCTCAATGAAAGAGCCGGCAATGGTATTTCGATTTTAAGAAAAAAATTACCTCAAGATAAAATCAAAAAAATTCTTCTTAAGGTAACAGATAAAGAAAAAAACTTTATCATGGCGCAAAAGTTTATTGAAAAAGAAAGTGTGAAGTCTGATAAACGCATTCAAGTTTTGAACGGAAAAATCATTGCTGCATACGAGAGAAAATTTGCTCCAGGTGAATTTAGAGGCAATCTTCATCAAGGAGCAAGTTATCACGCCTCAAAAGTAACTGTAAAAGACAAAGCTATTATTAAAGAAATTGCACCATGGTTAAAAAAAGAGGGACTTCATTTTGTGGGTGTCGATATTTTAGATGGAAAACTTCTTGAAATCAATGTGACATGCCCTGGAGGACTCAGAGAAGCTGATTGGCTTTATCCAGAACTCAAAGTTTTTGATCAACTTTCTAACTTTATTATCAAAAAATCTAAATCGTAGCCGGTATGGCGAGATCTTTAAGTTCTTCATCTGGAATATTTTGATCTTCACTTGGTTCTGGCTCATAACCTTCAATTTTTAAAACAGCCTCCATTACTTCTTTAAATACAGGAGCTGAAACAGTTCCACCATAATATTTTGGCCCCGCTTCATCCAAAACGGTAATCATCACATACTTGGGTTTATCAGCAGGCGCAAAACCTAAAAAGGATGAAATAAATTTATCCTGCGAATAACCTTTTCCATTTTCAAGAACTTTCTGCGCAGTTCCTGTTTTTCCTGCTGTAGGAATCCCTTTAATTTGAGCATTACGCCCTGTACCTCTTTCAACTACCTGAGTTAAAATTTCTCTCATTTGTTTTGCAACTTGAGGCTTAATCACTTTATCATCTAATATTTCTGGTTTTGTCTCTTGAATCGTAACACCTGCTCGATCAACAATCTTTTTCACTAAATAAGGTTTCACAAGCTTTCCATCATTAGCAATCACAGACATAGCTTGCAACATTTGAAGTGCTGTTACCATCACTTCATGCCCCATAGGCAAATTATAAATAGATGTTGCCGACCATCTTCCAGGCGGATTCACAAATCCTCTCGCCTCTCCAGGAAAATCAATTCCTGTTTTAGCTCCTAATCCAAACTTTTTAATATAATCATAAAATTCATCTGGCTTCATTTCTAAGGCGATTTTAGCTGTTCCAATATTACTTGATTTCACAATCACATCTTCAACACTGAGCAATCCATAAGGTTTTACATCGTGCAAAGTTCTACGCCCATATTTCAATTTACCCTGCTCACAGTCAATCATCGTATCAATATCAACATACCCTAAATCAAGCGCTGCACTAGCTGTAATCGCTTTAAAAATAGAACCAGGCTCATACATATCTGTAATCACGCGGTTTCTTCTATTTTGATTATTTGACTTTGAATATTCATTGGGATCATAATTAGGGCGATTTGAAATCGCTAATATTTCGCCCGTATGCGGATTCATCACAGCCGACCAAGCTGCTTTAGCATTCCATTTAGTGTATGCTTTTTCAAGTGCTGCTTCGAGCAAATACTGTATATTTTGATCAATGGTTAAAACAACATTATGTCCATCAATAGCTGAAAGTTCTCTTTTCTCAAACGCTTTAATTTCACGTCCCAAAGCATCGCGCTTTGTTTCACGTTTTCCAGGTATACCACGCAGTTCATCATCTTGATACTTTTCTAATCCTTCAATCCCATCATTATCAACGTTGGCAAAACCTAAAACCTGTGAAAGCAAACTCCCTTGAGGATAAAACCTTTTATACTCATCAATCACTCCAAGCGCTCTGCTCTTTAGTTCCATGATTTCTTTGGCTTGCTCACGTTCAATTCTTCTTCGAAGCCAAACAAACTTCTTCTCTTTCTTACTAAAACGCTTTTCAACAAATTCACGATTTAATTTTAAAATACGTGTGACTTCGTTAATGATATGTTCATGTTCTTCATCTTTTAACGAAGCTGGAACACCATAAATAGAAGGAACTTTTAAATTTAAAACAAGCGGTTTTTCATTTCGATCAAGAATGAGCCCTCTTGTCGGAGGAATTTCAACCGTCATTTTATGCTGTTTATC
>WURV02191111.1:0-12400 GCA_011762755.2 Epimenia babai | reverse complement strand
GACTCGATATGACAGCGCTTGACCAACAAACCAACAGATTTTTTAAAAACGGGACTTGATCAGAGGTTCCTTAGATATATAGAGTGAATTAACATAACCGGCGATAACGCAGGCGAGCCTTCTAAGAGGGTTCGCCCAATACGCCCTTTTAGGGCGAAACCAAATCCACGTTCTTAGAATGTGGGTTTTTACTTTACATCAAAGTATTTGACAATCAAACACATTGGTAGTCAAATGCATAGCTGTATGCGATGTCGATTTATAAAGAGGACTTAATTTTCATCAACTGATTTCCCGGGGGGAGCTATGAAAAAAGTACAGATTCATAAACGCACAGAAATTATTCGCAGGTTAATGTCATATGGCGGATATATTTTTTACTCACTATTCATTGCAATATTTTCACTTGGAAATAGTGTAAATGCCCAGTCTGAAAATGAGAGTGGGGGCAGTGTGTTGGAGGAAATCATCGTTACAGTGCAAAGGCGGGAAGAGTCAATACTTGAGGTCCCAGTGAGTGTTTCAGTATTTTCATCAGATAGGCTCGAGAAAAATCGGATAGACGATATTGCTGACTATTTTCTTAAAACCCCTAATGTCAGTTTTTCTGATGGAGGTGGTAACGGTGCTTCTCGTGATGATAGAAGTATTTACATACGAGGCGTCAGTAACCTTAATAGTACCGGTGGCAATACTAATGCCTTTGGTTTTTATGTTGATGATTTTAATGTCGGTCTGGTAACAAATAACCCTCAATTGCAGGATGTTGAGCGGATCGAGGTTCTGCGTGGTCCACAGGGTACCCATTTTGGTCGTAATGCAACAGGCGGCGCGATCAATATCGCAACCAAGAAACCGGGTCCTGAATTTGAAGCAAGCGGATTTGTTGGTTATGGACGATTTGACAGTAAGGAAGCCAATGCTGTTGTTAATATACCAATAGTGGAGGACAGCCTGTTCCTGCGCGGTGTTGCTTACTGGAGTGATAGCGACGGGCCGGTTAAAAACGTCAATCCTGCAGGGGGCAGGCAAGGTAACAGATATGTTAATGGACGGATTTCAGCTCGTTGGTTAGCTACGGATAGACTAACAATTGATTTGAAAGTCACCCGTACTAACGAAAAAACCGGGATTGATCCGGGGGTTGCGACACATGTCCTGTTTCCGGAAACTCGAAAGATTGCCGGGCCGAATGCGATAACGGATGGCCTGGCGCCTTTTCCGCAAAACACCACTCGAGTAAACAATGATAACCCTCGCGCAACGGACAATGAATTTACTATCGTGACCGGACATATCGATTATGTCAGTGATTGGTTCAAGTTGACTAGTATTACAGGTTACATTGACGGGAGTCGGAACCGAAAAGGAGATGTGGATAAAACCAGTCGTGATATTGTTAATATTGAGCGTTTTTTGAATACTGAGTCAGTTAGCCAGGAGTTACGGCTAAGTAGCATTGATGATGATAGTTCTATTGGCTGGGTGCTAGGCGGCTTATATGCGAAGGATAAAGATCCAGCCAGGCTAAGGGTTGTATTGGGTGGGATGAATCCCTTTGGTCAGTCGTCCGGGTTTATTGCCCGAGGGAGTGATGAGGCTCGTGAAACAACCAGTTATGCCATATACGGAGAAATCAGCTGGCAAGCGTTGGAACGATTAAAGTTAACAGCGGGGGGGCGTTATTCACGTGATTCTGTCGAGAATAAGGGAAGGGTAGTCTCTTTTGGTCGACCTACTGTTTATCCTAAAACCAAAAAAAGCTTTGGCGATTTTTCCCCGCGTTTTACGTTAAATTACGATTTGACCGATCAGCAATCGATTTATGCGACTGTGTCGAAGGGTTACAAGTCAGGTGGTATACAACTTGATCCTGCGTTACCAACGAACTCGTTTGATTCAGAAACACTTTGGAACTATGAGATAGGTATCAAAGGTACACTCTTTGACGGTATGGCCTTCTTTAGTGCAGCGGCCTTTTATATCGATTGGAAAAACTTGCAAGTGGATACCTCAGTTAACGTAATCGACAATACTGGTACTTTTACCGCTATTCGGGGAACCGATAATGCAGCAAAGGCTTCCAGTAAAGGTGTTGAAGTAGAAATTCAGGCCAAGCCCTTAGACGCATTAGAGATAAGTGCTGCTGCGGGTTACTTGAATGCAAAATTTGGTGATTACAAAAACGCGCGTGTTGCTGACTCTATTGTCGATTTGACAGGTAGAGGATTAGTGGGTGCACCAAAATGGACTTTAAGTGCCGATGCACAATATAACTTTGAGCTTGGGGCAGTGCGGGCATTTATTCGAGGCGAGTGGTCTTACCGCTCACGATCAGTACCGTTGCTATATGGTTTGATTGCGCCACAGGATTTTCCATTCAGGGTGCCGGGCTATAATGTCTGGAATTTACGTGGCGGAATTGAAAAAGGTAAGTACAAACTTACCGCCTATGCGGAAAACGTATTCAATAAGAATTATTACACCGGTACATTCGATGATTTGTTCTTTAGTGGGGCCCATGTGGTCGTCCATCCACGAACCTTTGGTATCAGACTTTCGGTTAGCACAAACTAGACTAGTAATAGTAGTTTTGCCAAATACGAAAGAAGGTGTTTTTTATAACCCTGTCTTCCTTATCTGCTTCAATTCTTACACAGGGGTAGGTACTCAGGAATGAATAGATGAATAGAAATATTATTCAATTTGCCGTTCTGATATTGTTTGGTGTTTTGTTTTTACCCAACGTTTTAGCTGACACATATGAGCTAGTATTAAGAAACGGTCAGGTAATGGACCCTGAAAGTGGGCTGGATGGAATACGAAATATTGGCATCAATAAAGGCAAAGTTGTAAAAATCACCAAAGCTGAAATTGAAATAGAGGGAAGGCAGGTTGTCGATGTCTCCGGGCTGGTAGTCTCCCCCGGTTTTATTGATCTGCACGCACATGGCCAAAATGATATTGCTAATCGTTATCAAGCCAGGGATGGGGTCACAACGGCACTTGAGATGGAGTCTGGTGTCTATCCGGTTGCTGAATGGTATGCCTCTCGCAGAGATAAAGCCCGATTAAACTACGGGGCGACAGTGAACCATATGATCGCAAGAGCGGTTGTATTGCGGGGCGACGAGCTTGTTTCGTTTGACCATGATTTTGCGATAGGGAGATTATTTAAAGTAATTGCTGCACCTGAACTTATCAGTACTGAACTTACCCAAAGTCAGGTTAAACAACTTTTGGGTTATCTTAAACAGGGCCTTGCTGAGGGGGCGCTGGGGGTAGGCCTTGGGATCCAATATATCCCCGGAGCGCGTCGAGAGGAAATCTATCGCATTGTTCAAATGGCAGCACAGGAAAAATTAGCTGTTTTTGTTCACTCCAGAGTGGTGTCAATGGTGGAACCCGACAGCATAGATGCATTGCAAGAGTTAATTGCAGATGCTGTTTCTACCGGAGGAAGTGTTCATTTTGTCCATATTGGTAGTAGCGGTGCCCGGCAGGTTCCGACCATGTTAGAAATGATTGATGGAGCACAAAAGCATGGTGTTGATATTACTACGGAGATTTACCCCTATACCGCAGCGAGTACTGCTATAGGTGCTGCGGTGTTTAGTGATGGTTGGCAACAGCGAGTAGGAATTTCTTATAGTGATATCCAGTGGGTTGCAGACGGGACACGACTCAATAAGGATTCATTTACGCGCTATCGGAATGAACAACCTGACGGTAGGGTTATCGCCCATTTTATTCCCTCCGAATTTGTGCTCCAGGCAGTTGCACACCCAAAAGTAATCATCGCGTCAGATGGAGGTGGCTGGACAAACAATAAGGGGCATCCCAGGGGGGCAGGTAGCTTTGCCAGGGTCCTGGGTAAATATGTAAGAGAAGAAAAAGCACTCACACTCATGTCAGCATTACGAAAAATGACTCTGCTACCAGCAAGGAGATTGGAAGATGTAGTACATGCGATGAGGTTCAAGGGGCGAATAAAACCTGGTGCAGATGCTGATATAACAATATTTGATCCTAAAACAATAACTGACAATGCTACTTATCTTGAGCCAATGCAATATTCAACAGGGATTGTGCATGTTCTGGTAGGAGGGCAATTCGTAGTAAAGAATGAAAAAGTAGTTGAGGGAGTATTTCCTGGTAAGGCAATTCGTAGAAAATAAACCTGGTAAAAATCTAAGATGTACAAGATGAAAAATGACAAGACTATTTCTCGCAGGGATATTTTACGGGCAGTCTGGGTCAGCGCGTGTCGCAATTGACTTACAATTCCCACAACCTTATTGGAAGTGGAGTTTATGAACGTCGTAACGGTGGTTTAAGTGAGTATGGTATTTCCGTTATCGAATGCATGAATAAGACAGGTATGGCAGTTGGTGTGTTGCATTGTAAAACCAGTGGGGATTGAACACGTGGGAATGGCCAGCGACACAGATCTGGTTTCGTCTGGCGAGCAAGGGGCGCAAATGTATGAACAAGCATCTGCCAATGTAAAAAGACTATACAAGTTCAGGAAAACCATTGAAATAGTGGGCTTAGATCATCCCAAGCGTATGTTCGATATAACTGATGCGTTAATTCCGCGTGGTTACTCCGACAGTAACATTGAACTTATCCTGGGTAATAACTTTTCAACGTGCCCTATCTGAAATTTGGCAGGCTTAAGTATTGGTAAGAACATACGACGCATAACACCGGAGTAAAAGAACTGGAGCTTATACTTATAAATGAATAGGAAATTATTGAAATTCGCAGTCTTCTTTTTTTTAGGCCAAAGTGTTGCTGTGGCAACAGAGCTTAATCTTACTGCAGATAAATATGATATTAATAGGCTTGAAGCCTTCGTAGATGGATACGTTACCGGCCAAATGGAGAGCGAAAGTCACACCGCGGTGACTTTATCCATTGTTAAAGATAAGGAAGTTCTTCTATCAAAGGGCTACGGGAAAGCAGATATTGAAAAGGGTACTCCAGTGACACCAGGAAGGAGCCTTTTCCGAATTGGGTCAACGTCCAAGACCTTCACATACACAGCGATTATGCAGTTGTATGAACAAGGTAAATTGGATTTGGATGTTGATGTAAATGTCTATTTGAAGGACTTCAAAATTCCCGATACTTATGAAGCCCCGGTTACCATTCGCAACATTCTATCTCATTCCGCTGGGTTTGAGGACGGTGGTCTTGGACATATGTTTGTTCCCAATGCCGGCAGAATCATTCCTTTGAGGGAAGCTGCGGAGAGATATATGCCTGAGCGAGTTAATCCTCCTGGTACTCGTTCCGCCTATTCCAATTATGCGGTGAGTTTATTGGGGGTCATCATCGAAGATGTTAGCGGCATGCTCTATGAGGACTATATCGAAACCAATATTTATACTCCTTTGGATATGAACAACTCTACTTTCCGTCAGCCATTGTCAGAAGCATTCAAAACCGATATGACGAATACCTATAAGAATGAAAATGGTAGATTGGCCGCACAAGCTTTTACCCTTATTACTCATGACGCACCTGCGGGTGGCATGAGCACAACGGCAGACGATATGGCTAAATTTATGCTTATGCATCTAGGGGAAGGCGAACTCAATGGACAACGGGTTATTAGCCCTGAAACTGCACGGTTGATGCGTAGCTGGCTATTTGGACCAAGCAGAGACCAGCCTGGTATGGCTTATGGCTTTTATCAGCAGGAAGTAAACGGTAATCGCCTGTTTGGACACGCTGGGGGAACATTGTATTTCGTGACAAACATGCTCATGGATCCCATCAATAACCTCGGCATATTTATTTCTGCTACAGGTTTAAATAATGGTGATATTGTTTCCCAATTCGTGGGCACTTTCTATGATTACTATTTGCCTGGTTCGGCAAGAAAGTCTGTATCAGTTTCTGCTGCTCCTGATGATTTCTCGGAGCATGCTAATATATACGCAGGGAAATATTTCGGTTGGCGCGGGAACTTCTCACAACTTGAAAAATTGATGCATTTAATGAATAGTGTGATTGTTACACCGTCCGAACGAAACACTTTATTGGTCTCGGACAGTGGTGATGTTACTGAATACGTTAAAATTAATACGCACCTATTTCAAAAGGTAGACGGGGAAACTTTACTCGTTTTCAGAGAAGGAGCGGATGGTGATATCTCCGACATGCATAAGGTAGCTAATCCTACTATTACTTATACAAAAGGACCATTTTACTACTTTAAAGGTTTTAACTTTTCTATGTTGGGTCTATCCTTCATTTTTTTCTTAACAGTAGTCCTGGGTGCTATTTATCGCTGGAAACAATATCAAACAGAATCGGTTACTAAACGCAAGGCGCGGTATATCTCGTTGGCGACGTCTGGCACGAACATATTGTTTCCAATCTTGATGTCTCTACTGATATCTTCCCATGGTTTTTCGCTTTTCCACACATTGCCATGGTATTTTAACCTCATCATGTTGTTCCCAATTGCAGCAAGTATATTTGCATTAGTACAACTTTATGCGGCTATACAGGTTTGGCGTGGTGGCTACTGGACTTTAACTATTAGGATGCACTACAGCTTCGTTGTGGTGTCAGGCCTTTTCATGGTCTGGTTCTATTATTTCTGGAATTTGTTGGGATTCCAGTACTTCTGATATAGGTAAAATCAAATAAAAAGTTTAATTCGATTATTACCATTTTTATATTGAGTGTTATAGAAAAGTAATTATGTATATAAAGCCACCTTATCTCCTATTTCTTGGTGATATTGAAGATCCTCGTCAAGCGAAAACAGCTTCTGGCGTTTACCATTGGTCAAAGGAAAATTGTGTCGCACAATATCGTCTACCAGGCTGTGCAGCAGATCTTGGTTTGCCCGATATGACCATGGAGCAGGCCAAACATGCTGGAATAAAGACGCTGGTTATAGGGCTTGCTGCTGTAGGTGGTGATATACCTGAAAACTGGATTCCTGTGCTAGAAAATGCATTGAAAAATGGTTTTGATATCGCGTCAGGAATGCATATTTACCTGAATGATCGTGCAAACTTGAAAACCCTTGCTATGTCACATGGCTGTCAACTCTTTGATGTGAGGCGTGCACCAAGAGAGCTTGCTGTTGGTACCGGTAAACCCAGAACAGGGAAGCGCTTACTGGCAGTTGGTACTGATTGTGGAGTCGGTAAGATGTTTGCCACTTTGGCTATTGAGAAAGAAATGAATCAGAGAGGCATGAATGCCAGTTTTCGTGCAACAGGTCAAACGGGAATTCTGATCGCAGGTTCAGGAATATGTATCGACGCAGTGATTGCAGATTTCATTTCTGGTGCGGCAGAGCACTTGTCTCCTGATGCGGCTAATGATCACTGGGATATTATTGAAGGACAGGGTTCTTTGTTACATCCTTCCTATGCAGGGGTATCACTTGGGCTTCTACATGGTAGTCAACCAGATGCTTTAGTCATATGTCATGATGCAAGCAGGGATTGGGTAGTCGGATTAGAAGGTTATCCCGTACCGTCATTAGAAGTTTGTATGGAAGCAAATTTGTCAGCAGCAAGACTTACTAATGAAGATGTATATATGGCTGGAATTTGTCTCAATTGTTCAGCATTGTCAGATTCAGAGACATCTTCACTAATAAGTACTTTATCGGTTCAGTTTGGATTACCCGTTTGCGATCCAGTGAAAACCGGGGTCGGTGGCGTTGTTGATTTCCTGGAGAATGAAGTGAGGTAGCCCAGGATGAAGCAGGATTCAAAAAGCCTATACTTCTTCATTGGACGGCTTACTAAGTATCGACTTTGTTACCCAGAGCTCAAAAACAGAAGTTTGGTAAGGTATTACCTTATGTTCGCCATACTTGTAGGTTGTTTGATAAGTTGTACGGAAGATGTACAGCCTCAAAAATTTACTGGGGTAAAAAATGTACCTTGCTGGACAGAGGAACTAATCGATAGTGAGGCGATTTGTAAGCTACTGAGTGTACCAGCATCTTATGACAACATTGAGGGGGAGTACCGGACAATATCTTTTGCTATTTTGCCGGCACTCAAACTAAATTCCAGTGTTCCAGATACAGGAGGTGGAAAACAACAAGTTCAGGGATATAATATCCCCGTGATCTTTTTAATCGGTGGCCCCGGTCCATCAGGTAGCTATGCATCATCTGAATTTTCAACTGGAGCTAAAGCTGATTTCCTACGTCGGGATCGAGAATTAATTCTTATAGACTATCGGGGAACCGGTATGTTTGAACCATACACCGAGTGCCAGATGCAAGTTGAATTACTGTCAGTAATAGGGTGTATCAAATCAGTCTTATTTTCTGATATAGAAGATCATGAATTTCGTTCTGCCGTATTTGCTCAGGATACCGAGCGCGTTATCAAAGCACTTGGCTATCAGAGAGTAGTGTTGTATGGCGCGTCTTATGGTACCCGGCTTGCCTTGACTATGATGCGTGATACACCTGATAGAATTTCCCATGTTGTACTTGATGGAGTTTTTCCCATTGAAGTAAATGGATTTAGTCAGGGTGCGCGCGCAATTCTCGCGGGCCTGAGTCGTATTGACAGTAATTGTAAAAGTCAACCTGATTGTAATTCCAAGTTTGGAGAGCTGAAACCAAAAATAGAAATTCTGGCTAAAAGATGGTCTGAGCGCGACGATCTGGAGGATTTGCTCAAAGCTTTGGCCCAGTTTGGTCACTTTCCTGCTGCACCCTTATTGATTCACCAGTTAGAAATGCTTGATGTAGAAACTAGTGCGAAACTAGTTCGAAAACTTGCACATATTGATAGTGGGGCTCAAAAGACGGATCAGAGTCCACCTGAAGCTCAGTTTCCTCGCGCTATGTCATTAACTATGGCTCTTCATGTTGTTTGTTCAGAAGAAGCTGCTTTTATTGACGAACAGCCACTTGACGAAGAACGTCATCAATTTAATCCATTTTTAGTTAACACAGTTCGAGGTATTTCCGTGGGTGCGCCGATATCACCTAATCAGGCGTCCTGGATATGTGCTGCACTTGCTATTGACGCCGCACCAGAATTAGAAACCCAGCCAGTTAAGAGTGCAATTCCCACACTTTTATTATCGGGGGGTATGGATTTACAAACATCATTTGAATGGGGGGCACAGGTAGACAATGAACTATCTAATTCACAACACTACATTCTTCCATATAGTGATCATGTAACTCTATTAGACAATGATGCCTGTGGGCGAAACTTGGCTGCGCAATTCATACGCGCACCAGAAAGGAAACTTAAGCTGGATTGTTTAAGGGCCACGGATAACACGATAGTACTCGATTCGCATGATCTCGAAAAAGAATTTTCAAAATATCAAAGCTTTTGAAACAACTCTTATAAAGGAATGTTCTTAAATAAATCTGATTAAACGTTATTTTAGGCCAGTGTGAAGAGTGGTGTCATATAGAAAAGTAGTATTAACGAAGATAAAGAAGTGAATATGGTGTTTAGATTTAGTATTTTTATAGGAACAATACATTTCTCGCAGGATATTGTATTGACAGATGACGCTTATACAAAACTGAGTTAGAGCTATATGAACAGAACATTGTAGTGATTAACTTTAACGGTATCCTATTCGGCAAATAGTATAAGTAGTGAAGTAAATATTTAGGAGAAGAGATGAGACAGTTAGACGTGAGGTGTGAGGAGTTTGAGTTAAAACAGCCGTTCTCTATCTCTCGAGGTAGCATTGATGCGATTACAGTGGTGGTGGTAGAAATAGAAGATGGGCATTATCGTGGAAAAGGAGAATGTGTGCCATCTGCGAGTAGAATGGTTTCTCGAGAGGAAGGTGCATTTATTGCCGAAGAGGCCCGTCAACAGATACTCTTGATAAAAGAAGAGATTGAAAAAGGTGTTGTCAGGGAATTATTACCTAAGCTAATTAAAGATGCGCCTGCACGTAATGCTGTGGATTATGCCCTGTGGGACTTAGAGGTGCAGATAACCAATCAATCAATCTGGGATAAATTAGAAATACCTCAACCTGAGTACTTTGATATCGCCTATACATTTTCTTTGGATGAAGTTGCCAATGATAATAAGAGTTTAGGGAACCAAGGGTACAATTTGCTAAAAATCAAGTTGGGCAATGATGATGATATTGAGAGGGTGGCTGCAATTCATCAAAAACTACCTAAAGCGGATATCATTGTGGATGTGAACGAAGCCTGGTCGTTAGAAACTCTGCGGCTTATGACAACCGAGTTAAAAGAACTAGGTGTGAAGCTAATCGAGCAACCGCTGCCACGTGGTAAAGATTCCGAGTTAACTGGTTTTAATTCCGTTATACCGCTTTGTGCAGATGAGAGTTGTAGAGATAGAACTGATTTGTCTAAGATTGCCGCATACTATGACTATATTAATATAAAACTGGATAAGACAGGGGGGTTAACGGAAGCATTGGCCCTTACTAAACAAGCACAGGAGTTGAATCTTGGCATTATGGTTGGTTGTATGGCTGGGACCTCGTTAAGCATGAGCGCAGCACTGCCTATTGCATCTCAGGCTGACTATGTAGATTTGGATGGCCCATTATTATTAAAACGTGATCGACCGAATGGATTGACATATAGTAATGGGCGTATGTTCTGTATCTAAAATATTTGGGCAAAATCTGCCTAGAATAAATTTCACTAATACCTCTATACTCTAAGTTTAACTACACCCTTCGACTCGGGAAGATAACTTATCGATATGTTTAGGGAGACATATTACTAGATGAAGCGTTCAAGACTATTCGACGCCTATATTATTCCTATTTGTGTATTTCAATCCTTGGCAATAGCCGGTGGCTATGGCACCGGTCGAGAAATCGTTGAATTTTTTACCAGCAGCGGCGTATATGGCGGACTCTATGGAATTGCTATATCTGCTATCGTAATAGCTATCTTTACTGCTTTAACTTTTGAGTTCGGAAGAATAGTTAATGCGTATGATTATCGTACTTTTCTAAAAGCCTTGATTGGAAAATATTGGATAGGATTTGAAATACTTTATTCTTTTACTTTCTTTTTGATACTGGCTGTCGTGGGATCTGCGGCAGGAAATATTTTCTCTACCTACTTTGGAATTTCCGAAATCGTTGGTTTAGCCTTTATGCTGATTGTTGTTGCTATATTGGCATTTTATGGAAGAAGGTTAGTTGAGAAAACCATGGTGGTCTTAACATTATTTCTTTACCTGACGTTTATTTACTATTTTATCGAAAGCTTTAGTGCATTTAATGAGCAGATTTTTGCAACGCTAGTACAGGAAAAAACTACACCTCAAACTGGTTGGCTACTTCCCGCTCTGAAGTTCGCACAATATACCTCTGTGACGGCATTATTGATGTTATTTGCGACGCGCGGGATACGCACAAGAGCAGAGGCATTTATTTCTGGAGGCTTATGCAGTTTTTTATACGTGCTGCCAGCGTTTTTGTTTCACGTATCATTTCTTGGGGCATGGCCTGCTGTAGTGGAGCAAAGTATTCCAATTTACTGGATAATTAATCAACTTGACGTGCCAGTACTTCACTTTATCTATTTAATAGCAATGATTGGTACCTTTATTTGCACTGGTACGGGTTTTATACAAGCGAGCAATGAGCGCTTTGATCAATGGTACAAGGAGAAGGTGAACAGACCTTTGCCTCCCTGGGTGCATTCTGTTATTGCAATTGTCGGTCTCCTGGCGAGTGCCTTGTTCGCTCAATTTGGAATAATTGCATTAATAGGTAAAGGTTACGGTGGTATAGCTTGGGGTATGCTGTTGGTATACGGTCTCCCGATACTTATTCTTGGAGGACACCGCATTTTTCGTCATGGTAAAAATTGATGCTCAGTTGCCAAACACAAGATAGTAATTTTCGCTCAAGTCACTTGTTTGTCCACCAGTCGCGGTAGACTTTTGAATCTATTTTTAACCGTTAAGTGTTTTGCGCCAAGCAGACCTGCTTAATCAATTCTACCTGGGCTTTACCGGCAGCAGTTCTTGAAATACTCTCCATATAGTAAATTTTATGAATGCGCTTATAAGCGGCGACTTTATTTGCTACGTAGTCGAGTAAGATTTCCTTATCAGCGGGTTCATTTGTAGAAACAACAGCCGCAGCCGGTAGTTTACCCCAGGTATCGTCGTCGATACCAAAGACCACGCAATCAGAAACTGCAGGGTGACCTATCAGAACGTCTTTCAGCTCTGGAGGAAAAATATTTAACCCACCCGACAAAATTATGTGTTTACTTCGGCCAACAATGCTGAAATACTCTTCGTGTCTAAGGGCGATATCTCCCATCCACCCCCAGTGTAAGCGATTAAGGAAGTACGCAGTTTACGCACAGAGGTAGTCATGCTACCCGTGTAGTCTCTTACTTATTGATATG
>WURV02191100.1:0-12403 GCA_011762755.2 Epimenia babai | reverse complement strand
GTGTGTGTGTGTGTGTGGTGCTGTAAACATCATTTGTTATATTACCTAATAAAGATGAATTATTATTATTATTGTAAAGTACTTACAATGGCCGATACCACGTAATACCGGTAATTGGTAATTACAGCCTATTATAACCCAGGTAGTGTTGGCATAATTAACGGCATCTACAAACATGCTACCCACCCCGGTAACTGTGTTATATTGTTAATATGAATTGTTTACTGAGTATTCAGGGAATCGTTAAGGAAACAAGAAAATGTAAAAAGTCATCCTCCTTGGTGGAAATTAAAGCTGCGTCTTTCTAAATTTTATGGTGTGTTTCCAGTTTACGCAAATTTGAAGATGTAGAGATCCACGCTGTGTCGACATTCCACGATGCTGCAATGCTGTAATAGTTAATGAAATGCCCCCGAAGTGTAAACTAACATTGACGTTCTGTTAATCAAGGCCGACGGGAGCGTGCGTCAAAGCAACGAGAACAATTGAAGGAGAACGTGGTGGTTCCTGTTCACGAATCAGAATTGAGATATTCCCGAAGTCGAAATTACTGCACTCGCTGGTTGTTGTAGCAGCAAACAAACAGATGTGGCTTGGGATGTTGGCTAGAGTGTATATTGAAAAATAAACCTAATGTGCGAGAGAAGAAGCAGAAAATCCGTTAAATATCGAATACGCTGAAAAGCAACACAGTAGAGTTACGCTATTATAATATTGTATATAACGTAAAGGATGAATATTATTGGCATATCATAACAAGCTTTAGTGTATGGCCTTCGTTATAACGCCCGACGATATAGCGACTCGCCGGGACTTTGCAGTTGTCGGCTGGATATAACGCATATGAGCATCAAGGCAGTAAATTAACGTAGATTAAATTAGATTTAACCTATTTAAAAAAGAAAACAAATAGAAACAGAATCTATCATATTTCTTTCTGTGGCCTTTCTCGTTCGTATCTTAAAAAATATGATGCAAAATTAGTTGAACTACGAATTGGCTCCATTTGTGTTAGATATAAAAGACGGCACTGCGTTAATACATCAAGATTTTATCTGGAACATTCGACGTAGAAATGGACAAATATTCAGTTAAATATTAATTAATAACCCTCGTTTTTCGTTGTTTTCTTCGACTACGTGTTTATGCTGGCTATCTTAAATAAAGGTGTTTGTTATTCTTGAATGAACCTAGGCGTACGTATATTTTATAAAATCACTATTATTTCGGCTGTTTTAAAATATCGGTTTCTCTCCCTCTAATTCTAACTCTAGCTATTGAATAATTCGAAATGTTATCCGTTTATCTGTTCAGATATAGTCCGATAAGGGAGGTTCTATGTGATTCTAGAATTTCTCAAGGGGGACGTCGGATAAAATGAGATAGGTACGGCTGCCATGCGATTTAAAGTTCAAATCAGCCTTCTTTGTAATTTGATGCCGTGAGTATAATTTCCAGTGCGCAAAGCGAGACCCTTTCGAAATATGTTACATTGATGACACATAGGTGTGTCTTGTCCAGTGATATGAGGAAAATCTTTGGCTTATTCTCTACCCTAGATCAAATTCGGATCTGGTTCGGGTCGGATTCAAGTTGGGTAGAGTTGCAGACTGCGGACCTACATTAGAACATAATATTTTATGCGATTAGAGGGAGGTTTATTGAATGTCAAATAATGGACAATGATGGTATTAGTCATAGTGCTTCGACGAATAACAAGAGAGAGAAAAGTTTTTGATGCATTTCTCTAGCCTAAATATGATCGACTAAAATGTCAATAAATGATCTCTGATCTCGCAGTAAATACAAAGTTCGTGATCGGTTATGAATTACGCTCAAAAGTATAAGCCCTTATAACATATTAGAGATTCTGCAAATGACAGGAATGAATCAACGCAGAAAAGTAAGGAATGATACGTAAATAGCGGGAAAACACAAGGTTTCAGTGCTACCTTAATAATAATTGTAGGCAAAAAGTTAGTTGTAATTATCGATGGCCACGTGATACGTTTGTGGAATTTACCATAATCCACTCTGAAAACATAGTATATCTAAGATCAGCAATGCGTCTAGCTTTATAGATGGACGAGGAAAGCAATTAGATGTTCGTTACCGTATTAACGGATATTGATTTGAGATTATTTTTTGTCAGAAAAATATCGCGTACTCTCCAGGTACTCTCACGTATGTTAAGAAGAAAGCGTGAAAGAAATAATTTAGTCGCTACTCGGTTCATATCTTAGGTTAATTTACGACAGAAGACAATTTCAGTATTGACCACGATTAAAGACCGAGCTATTCTTCGCCGCCACTTTACCCGGCATTAAAGCAAAAAGCCAGGGGAGTTTTCTTTGTAATTAGCTCTAGCTGCAGACGCTGAGATTGATCGATCGATTCTGATGAAACGGGGCCCGAGGCGCGCCAAGCGTGTACTCGGCATAACAACTTCAACCGTTCTGCCCTGGTCATTGGAAATGTTATAGAGAATGATGCAAAATCTTGAATCTTGTACCAACCAGTCCAATAGAAATCTGTAGTATTGTCTGGATTTCAAGTCGAAAATGTCACATGGCCATGATGGTGTTGACACGTTTGTTGTCCAAAAAGTTCTCGACTACATATCCATTCCTTTAACACATGTATGTAATTTGCCGTTTAGTTCCGGAATAATTCCTGATTAAATGAAGATAGCTAAAGTTGTCACTATCTTCAAATCTGGGGATTTAGAAAACTTCACTAATTACCGCCCGGTATCATTATTGCCACAATTTTGAAAAATTATAGAAAAAATATTCAATAAACGACTGATGAGTTGTATTAATGAAGGTGATATATTTATATAGTGGCCAGTATGGGCTCCGCAACAAAATGTCTACAGCACTAGCTATCGCGGAGTCAGTGAAAGGATTAACGGCAGCTATGGATAAGTCTAAATATAAAATAGGTGTTTTTATCGACTTAAAAAAGCTTTCGATACTATAAATCACGAAAAAATCTAGAGTTTTGGAATTTGCGGGAAAGCTTCTGACTGGTTACGATACAAATTTATCAAATAGAAAACAATATGTTATGTACAATGGAACTGCTTCTGACATGAGTAATATATCATGTGGTGTTCCCCATGGATCAATTTTGGGACTAGCATGTTTATTTCATTCATCAGTGACCTGTGTAACATATCCAGTACAACGAATTTCATATTATTTGCAGATGACACAAATATATTCGAAACCAGGAGTGATTTATCAAAATTGTGCGAATCGATGAGCAAAGAACTCAATAAACTACAGATATCGTTGCAAATAAATAAACATTCATAAAATGTAGAGAAAACAAATTTTATCATATTCACAAACCAGAAAATTATGAACAATCCTAGATTTTTATAAACGAGACTGAGATTGACAGAGTTTACATTACTACATTTCTAGGAGTATTTTTGACTCCAAGTTATCATGGAGCGAACATGCCAAGCACATCAGATCTAAAATACCCAAGATCTGTATGTGCATCATGAAATCAAGCATATTTTTAACCAGCAGGCTTTAGGTTCTTTGTTTTGCTCATTATAGCTTTACCATATATGAATTACTACTTGGGAGATTTCTGGTAATACGTGTCCCACAATATTTGAAAAAATAACCGTAGTTAAAAAAGGCCATAAGGGTAATAGAGAATGCGTCTTGTATAATATTATCCCAACCTTTGTTTGAAAAAATAAATGTACTGAAATTTGACAATATTGTAAAGTTACAAACTCTCTGTTTCATGTACAAAGTTTTTCATAAAATGTTGCCAGCTAGAATATTCAGGAACTATGTTGTCAATAAATCAATAACCCGTCAAAACAATAACTAAAATACTGGAGCATAAAACTAAATTACGATCATTTGCCTTATCAATCTATGGTGCTAAACTTTGGAATAACTTGAATGGTGAAATGGAATGTGTCAAATCACTGGCAATATTCAAATGTCAACTTGAGAAATCACTATTGTAATTGTTTCAATACGGTTGTCTGTTTTTTGTGTAAAATGTGTAAACCCATATGCATATAGCGGTATTATTTCCTTGTACTGTTCATATCCAATATGTATGTAAATCGATAAAAATTTCCCACGCTAGTAAATTTTATTATAATTAACCGGAGATACATTCAATAAGTCCTTGACTTCGGACGTCTCCTTTCAACGTGAATCTGTAGTATTCTTTTCTGTACTCAGCAGTATAAATTATTCCGTATTTCGATATTATTCATTAGTAATTTACTACTGATTTCATCATTGCGTAATATTGTATATACAGAGCTTCTCCTAACATGCATTTTTTTCAACGACCTGCTACAAATTTAAAATGTAACGAATATACATGATATGGGTATCATTAGAAAGGCCCGCATTTTATCTTTGAAATAAGCTATGAGAATATTAAAATCAATCAACACTTGTCAAAGATATGAATATTGTCCCGAGACAAGTCAAAATGCCATCGGGACTTGTTTTATGTCTCTTGGGAATGAATTAAAATATAAATTATGTAGGCTCTTTAGTGCCACTGACATGTTTGTGTGTTAAGAGGGTGTGAAGGCTTAAGGCCCCACTCCTTCTATGTGGCCTCCCTTCCTCTCCGGTCTTTCAGTTTTTGCGAGTCAGCCAGGAGAGTCGTGTAGACCATGGACTTCATAAATCCTCAGAGGTAAAAGTCACGAGGGGTAAGGTCTTGGGAGCGATGTAGCCACCCCACGTCATGGTTCAGAGCGATCACGCGATCACCAAAGACTTGGTGTAGACGATCTCGCACAGCTCTGAGACGATAAGCGGGTGCCCCATCCTGCCCCTACCACAGACGCCTAAACACTCTCCGCTGCTGAACTTCAAACTTCGCCTCCAGAACAGGAAGAATGTCGTTAAGTGGATCACGGTATGGAATGGAAGACTTGGTCCCGATGGCAAAATATCCATATTTGTTTCATAGCTTTATTGAAGAGAAATAACAGTTCTTTCTAATGATACCAATATCATGTATAATCGTCACATTTTGAGTTGTAGCAGGTCGTTGAAAAAAATTGCATTTTTTTAGACAGTCTGTATATCGTGTTGAATATTTTTTTCATTTTCTTAAAAAATCGAATATCACTACGTATGCGCTACTTTTGATTCCAACCATATGACTTCACTTTCTTCAGTTTCGCGACCAATTCGTTAAAATGTGTTTTTTTTATATTGCCGTAAAGATTTTTATAAATTGCTTGCCCTGTCCTTCACACACTAAATAAAATGGAACGCTATTTCTAATCAGAACTTATAGCGTGCAGTACGTGTGTGCGACAAAGTGGCCGGGTGGACCGAGCTACATTAGACGGCTTCGAAATGTGTAATTACGGACATCCGAGCAAGTCGGGCGGTCTTCATCCCGCCATCGATCGGCCGAACAAACGGATGTTAGCTGTCGCAACGCGAAGAAAGTTAAATCATCGCGACGGCCGCGTACGGCGAATGTCAGATCTGTGAGATGTCACCGTGACGCGTCGTATAACTCGATTGGGTCTCGTGAATCTCCGTCGTAATCCGTTGTAATGGTCGGCCAGACCGTCAAGCGCGACCTCTTGGATGAGGTTACTGTCTAAAGAGGATTAGTGTGGCTCGACACCTTGATATATCAGCTCTTAACACACACGCAATTACCGTAAATCTTTGTACGCGCAATTTAAAAGTGTCGACCAATTTTAGAGGCAAATTTGGAAGAGAGACGAGTTTTCCGATTTTCAGTATGGAAGCAATTAGGGACAGGCTAGAGCACCGGAACTGACATTGAAATTTGCAGTCACATACACGATAAAGATCGCTAGTATTACGTATACGATGAAAGAAGACGTACAGTCGTGTACGAATGGCTTAAAAATACTGGAATTTATAAACGAGTACTGGATATGTGTAAGAATTTAACAAAATGGCGGATCGAAATCGCCTTCTGCGCATGAGCATAAATGGGATATACGCAATACTAGTTGGGACTTGAATAGAATAATTAAATTAATAGATTAAACAGATTTACATGTTACTCAATCGCACGTATGACAATTAATTTCAACTCCCTAAGATTATTTACGCATTGTCACACTCGTTACATGTCACGATAGATATACGTAAAGACTATATTATTAATTTATTCTTATATTATTAATTTCGAAGGTTTCTTTTGATGTTTCGCATATTCTGTAGCGTAATAAAGGAATGAGCGGCTTACATAGTGCTGTCATCTACGAATAGTCGAACTGTCTAATACGAATCTAAAAATATATAGCCTATTAATCTATATAGCCTATTAACTTCTTGACACATGACGTAGTATCAGAGAAAGTCAACTTCATGTACCTTAGCTGTGGTTTTTGAAAGCGTGTATCCACCTTAACCTCTATTAATCGAAAAGTGTTAACATCTTATTTTATAAAGTATCGTTATTAACAACGACTAAACTAAAAGAGATAAGTCGGGGTAGCCGCACCCGTCTAGTTGTGAATGGCGAATGGAAGGACATGATATTTCAAGACTAATTTCATTTAAATATTCTATCTCAAATGATAAAGAATAACTGTCTATTCGAAAGCCTGTGAACTAAAACAAAAATTGATGAAAAGAACAAAAGAGCGGTCAGAAACGTTATTTATTATAGAGCCATCGTATGCGAATGAGGTCTGTTTTTGCAGTGGGGTACTTTAAGGACTTTTTACTCTGGGCTGTTTTAGGTGCTATCTAAATTGTCTCTACAACGCTTACACGTCGTCCATCTTGTCATTTCATTGAGAATATTCACCTCGAATTTAGCCGTCTGCGACACTTATGGCTGTCTGTAGGCGTTTGGAACTCGCCACGTTAATAGAGTTGAACTCTCCACCCAGATTAGCTGGTTTTTATGACGCTTATTTACCCTTCCATATTCCGCGAGGCTGATTCGTTTGTCGTGTGAACGGCCAACTTTGTCAAGGACCTGTAATGGCTCAGACAAACTAGACAATCGCAGCTTATTGTTCCCTACATTCCGTATACCTGAATCCATCCCTGGCTATCACAGATTTATAATCAGGCCTATTCAATATTCATACAGGCGTATATAGAAAACGCTTCGCTTTTCTGTAGTTGCAGTAAACTGATCTATTGTTACGCGTTATGATGCATTTTAAAGTTCGATTATTTGCCGCGCGGAAAAGAGATGTTCGATTCACGCCGTTGGCACACCCTCGATCTGTAATTGTCTTCGAATCAATCCGCCAGACGCTCTCGGTATCACTCTCAACCTAAATCGATGTCGGTTCAACTACTTCCATATTTAATTCTCTGTAATTACATATCGAGCAATATCGTAATGTCTGTTTATTACCTAACAATATCTTTATGTATTTGATACGTATATTATGTGTAGGTTTTTTCATTACCTAGATATTTTTCAGGCATGGGTGTTGAGTAAAGACATGTAAGTTATTTTTAATGATATTATATTGTTTTCCACACACACGCACAAGCGCACACGCACATATATATCTACATTGTGTGCAAGGTGGCGGATGCGATAAAACATGAGACGAGACTTCAAATCCTGGGCAATAAACATGAAATTTTCGTTTACATTCTTAGGTACGGTAATTAATCAAGACTGGTTTGGTCTGACTACCACACTTAATTCCATCGCGACAAAACCGTTCAGAATGCACTGAAATATGAAAAAGTGACTGGGTCTCCGATGCTCTTTAACAGAGCCGCCGTCGTCTAATGAAATATAAACTATTACGTGGCAGGCTACACAAGCGGCTTCAACGTGCGGTAAGCGAAAGCTGCATTTAGCAAAGAAAGAACATTGTGCCACGAAGTGAAGTCTTTCACACACATTTAACTTATTTCACTTCCAACAACTCCGATCATCAAACGTGTACAATGCGATACATGCAGAGCACTTGCGCTTCTCTTCTATTACTTTAAAGATAAGCGAAAAACAATGCGCTCTTCGGGTTTCTTAATGACACAAAAAACGCTATCTATTAGCGGCATCGATCGACACTCGCATTGGAGTCATATCGCGAGCCATTATAATATTCTATGTCACAGCTAACGCTGCGTCTATCAATTACCAATAGAACAATGCGTTACTATAAGAAGACATATGGATCTTATAATGACAGTCAATTTGAAAGGTTAAAAAGGCGTGGTATGACTAAAAACGTAGAGCCCGTTTCATCTATTACGATCATAATATATAGTTCAGAAAGAATCACTCCGTATCATTTTTCATCCATTTTTGTGCTTTTCTCTCCAGCTATTCAAAAAACCATATTGGCTACCCCCATATACATAATGAATTATAGTGCAGCATAATAACATATACATATGTAGCGACAAAGAAATAACGGTTTAGGGAAAATTTCCAGACAACAGGCATAACGTTCTTTTTTACCAATGATATATGATGTTGCCGGTTGAGTTTTGCATCCGGATTAATGCCTAAATATTTGAGTGAGAGCGCAAACTCAGCATTGTGGCCTTTACCACCACCGGGTAAAGAGTTTGATATATTAATACTAGTAGTTTGGTGATTTAGAAAAACCACTCTGGTTTAAGTAGGGTTAATCTACTGTAACGAAAATTCAATTCAAACATTTTTTCTACCAGTTTACCATTGGTAAACAGGTCGAGTATTTCTGGCCAATTATTTGCTACTTAGAGATGTAAGGTCGAATGATTTTTAGCGAAAACCACATTGTCTATCAGTGATTAAATTGTTAGTTTCAAGGTAAGAGCGGATTTAGAGATTGCTGCCTTAGCAATTTTTTGTAGTACTAAATGAGAGGATATACGACTCTCGTAAGATGGATTCGTAGGATCACGTGCTTTGGGGAGAGATGTCACAAGAGCTTCCTTCCAGACATCAGGAAAGGTGCTAGTTACAATGAATTTTTAATTAGCAAGGTTTATGGTTTAGTAATATACGAAGAAATTAGTTTGAACATAAATGTTGGAATTTAGCTATTACCACCTTTTTTATTATTAGAAAGTTTTGTTAAGAGTGTGGATGTTGTTTTTTGTTATTGTTATTTACTGAAAGCCATCAAAGTTAACGTTCCATGCCCATATTTATGTGTGCAGAACGTGTCATGCAATTCTGCTGTATTTCCATGAAATCGTTTGTCCCTTGAATTTTATTTATGAGATTAGCGCATCAATCATTTTCCAGTTATTATTATACAGTGCTGATCTCTTTACTGATTGGACTAGATGTTTATGTTCAACATTATTTATGTCACATTTAACAAAATTATGTTTTGTAATTGAGCCAAAAATTTTAATTAGTGTTTTTAGCTTGTTCAAAATGTCTATCTTTGGATGAGATAAACAGTTGTCTTTATCCATTCACACCACTGGTTCCAAGCCTCTACAACAGACAGCCTACATAATGCCGTTATATAATCGTTATATTGTTGATAATTATTGTCAGAATTATATACAAAATCACACTTCAAGGTCTACCCCAAACCCCTTTCTTTGAATGTTGTCCACCGTGTTTTAATCAGTTTGGTAATAAATACCGATGGTCAAGGCAGCTTTTTATCTACTATTTGGCAGGTGATGATATCGATTTAAAAGTAAGCCATCTTGTGCAATAACTGAAAAATGCGTGTTAATATTTATTGAAAAGCAAATTTCATGGACCGGGGTTTGTGTTTTAAGTGTGTTTCTACTCGAAGTTGGTGCTTGTATTTGCGTTTCTTTGCAGTTGAGACTCTACGGCTCCTTGAAGAGTGTAGATTCCAAGATGATTATAATTAGTTTATAAACTCTGAAATTTCACGACGTATTCGGTAAGTTTGTTAGTTAATTTCTAGGGGCTCAAGAATACACTAGAAATATGTGAGTATGAAATACTTAAATATAGACGCAAGCTACAAACGAACGTCATGCGATGCAGTTAGACGTTTTTATATTACTAATCAACACAACAACTAACAGCACGCACACGACGGCCTTCGACTTACTTGAAGGGGTTAAGATTGCATATAGTGACGGCGGGAAATATGAGGGAATGGACGGCTGCCACATCAATACTCGTGTAACTCGGAGATCTCAAGAACTTTCGCAGGTGTTCGCTCGTCTGGTAAGCGAACAGCGCAAGGCACAAGGTCAGCAGCACTCCGAGTACGACCCTGCGGGAAAAAATCGAATCTTGTTCGATTAGTTTGCTACTGGATAAAAAGCACCACTGTTGGATATCACTCCGAAATTGTAAGATAGCTTTTGCTTCAACAGAACTTAGTGTCTTCACAATTCTTAATACCTTATCTTAAAGAGGACCGTGATGTTGCGTTCCATACGAGTGGTCAGAGAATTATGTACTTTGGCATTTGCGCTTTTTAAATTGAGTTCTTGCGTTATCCTTATCCTGATAAAAAAATCTGTTCAAACATCCAGAATCTTATCGAAAATCCATTTTACGGCGGCGTACTGATGCCATGAACTACTACTGTTCTATTTTCCGCTATCCTGATATGTTTGAATATTATTATTAATGTTATTACCAAAAACTATTTACTTTATTTACTAAAATCTGTCACTGTATACTTGTTAGTTTTTTAGCAGTGGTAGCTTTTTTAGTGGAGCTATAAAGACCATTAAATACTCGTAATAAAAAATATTGTCAATAAGTAGGGTCTATAGTGAAGGAAAATCACAGGAATACCTATAAAGCAAACAGAGGGACCACAGAATTACTTCTCTGCATTAAATAATGCATAACTGGTCTTAAAGTTCCTTTGTTATGTTAAAAAGCGCGATCGTACCTCGAACAAATGTTGACATCGGGGTCGATAAGAAACTTAAGGCGGTAAAGTCCCCGATTCGTAGCGTGTCGCTTCACGCTGTAACGTCTCTGCTGAGGTTTTTTCTGTTCGCGTCGTTTGTATTTCATCCCGTCGTCTATTCTTTCGTATATACTTTCCTCGACTTGCTATAGACAGAAATTATGGTTATAAAGATGGGTAACCGTGTTAGTCCAAATGATAGTAACTAGAAAAACTCCAGCATTTATCGGTTGTTATAATAATTGTAGGTATGTTTTATATAGCGGAGCGTGACAGAAAATATAAAGCCCCCAAGTACAAGAACGCGTGGGCATGAAATGAAATTTTAGACGCAACATTTGAATTTGAGAAACTTTTGTCACGTCGATCGTGGTGAATAATAATGATTCGTTTTGATGGCAGAACGAAGTGGCAAAAAATTCTATAGCATTAATTAAACGCGTACATGCAGCATGTATAACGTGCAAAATTTTAAAACATTCAATAATTTTATAGGAAAGAAATTGTGTAGAATATTACAGATGCTAATGACATGTACAATATAATAATGAAATCATTTTTACTGTATAGGACATCCCCTGAATAGTCTTTTGTGTATTCAGACTTGTATTTCATCGTTTTTGTTGCCAAGTGAACGGAATAACATTGAGATCGTTACAGCCATATGGGTGGCAATCGGAAAAATTTCAGAAGTGAACTTTTTGCCTAATTATGAAGTTACTGTAGTACAGATGTATAACAGAACGTTCACTATACACAAACGCACCGCTTTGTGATTCATTTCTACTGAACTCCGTACTTAATTCAACCCTATCTTCAATGGGTCGACCTATAAATGACCTCTATTTTCACGCAGTCAACTCTTCGATTGATATTTTTTACAGCTTTAAGATAAGAGATCTGTATTATATACGTGATCACTAAAATAATTAGTATACCGAACTTTTCCTACTTATCACCCACCCGAGCTTCGTTTGTCTAATTAAAACATACTGTTCGCGTCTCAATATACGACTGCCTGTTAATCCAGTATTAGTCTAGCTGTGTTCTACTCGTTCTTAAAACCTCAATTATATCGTATCGAATATTTAGTAACGTCTTTCAATATCTCTTTGCGTATTCCGCAGTTATACTGACATTGTATATAGTCTTCCTTCTGCTTTGATAGTGATGTGCGAGGTATATATGTACAGAGCGTCCCCCCAAAAATGAAGTTTATTTTCGACGACCTGCTACAAATTAACAATGCAGCGAATATATAGAATATAGGTATCCTTGGAAAGGCCTGCTATTTTCTTCAAAATAAGCTATGAAAAATTTCGCCTCCAGAACAGAAAGGATGTCGTTGTTAAGTGGGTCAAGGTATGAAATGTAAAACTTGGTCCCGATGGCATTTTGACCTGTCTCGGGAAAACATTCATATCTCTAACAATGTTGATTGATTTAAATTTATCAGTGGTCATTTTAAAGAGAAATTACAGGACTCTCTAATTATATTAATATATTCTTTGTTATATTTTAAGTTTGTAGTAGGTCGTTGAAAAAAATGCTCTCATTGGG
>WURV02191089.1:0-12404 GCA_011762755.2 Epimenia babai | reverse complement strand
TCCTCGCGATATTGTTCGTGAGAAGGTCCCAAACATATTTGATTGATTGAAGATTTTAATGAGTTTTCCTGTCTAGCCGATCAATTTACATACACTCGCATCAACGATCCTTATACCAACGTCTACATAACCGAAACATGCTGCTAGCATATCTATGTACAGAGTATAGAGTATCATACATTGTGTCGCCATGTCTTTTCTACCCACCCGTATATTACCTCAACAATATGTTATGTCATCTTTTCAAGACTGAGGACCTAGTGGTTACATCTGCTCTGTATGATATTCCAAAATTGCTTTACTCGCGTCTTTCCATCTCATTGTAGTGTCAATTTCATTTCATTTTACCGTCGTATTATGTCGACGGTCTCGAAAATCCAGTGTTCAACTTTTGTTTGACGGTTCTTTCATGGACGCCGCTTCAACTAACCGGCGTCGCGTCTGAGTAGTGACTTAACAGCCATGATGAAATTGTCACGAAAGACCCAAGCGGGTCTGTTGCCGGGATTTATCCCAGCGTATTATCACCAGCGCATCACCATCTGTGAACCTCCACTTTAGATTTCCAATATCTTCGAATCATTTCCCGCTGTGGCCATTCACCCTGCAAGTTTATTCATATGGATCTCGGTATTTTGCGAACACTGAAACGTAACACCTTTATAACTCATTTGGCTTTATAAGGTTTTCGCTTCACAGCGCTTTTAATGCGAAGGACGATCATCATGTATTTCTTCACCCAGTGATGGCGGTGCTACTTCTGTAGTACTTGGCACCGGTGGTTCAGTGGTTAGAAGCGCTGCCTTTTTTGTGAGAGGTTGCGAGTTCGAACCAGCACAAAGCAAGGGAATAAATAAGATTTTCGTGCTTCAATATTGAGAATGATTTATCATGGGATGGTCACTATAAAAATATCTATATATAGATATAACAAGGCAATATTTTACACATCTAATTATAAAGTAGCACCAAGACCTCGCCTTTTCCCTCACAAACGCGGCTTTTCACGCAAGAGTTTGTGAGTTTGATTCGGCATAAACCGGAGATCATTTTCCACGCTTTCCGCTCCATGAATCGGATAAAATTTTTGCGCTTGAATACCGATGATTAGAATCTGTATGGGAATGAGTTATAGTACGGTACTTATAAGTGTGTGATGGGGAATATGACGGGATGGACATTTGCTACTGTCAATGAAGTTAACTGTAACTACCTTGCTCTTTTAATGTTCTTTTTTCACCGTCAGTCTTCAGTATGTTACCACCTTTCCGTGTTTTCATGATTGTCGTTTCACAAAGCTGCCAAAATCGGTGTTTATTATTGTGGGCATTATGTACATATATTTCTGTGACTATCTCTCATTCAGAATTTACACATGCGGTGTTTGGCTATCTGTGCGTTACCTGTGATGCACACTGCCCAGGTTTGTGGGTCACAATAGAACGGTTCTATTGTTGGGCCACCCAGCCCCCAACTGCGACGTTGGTGACTGCTACGGTTATAGTTTTGGTTTAGTTTTTACCACGATAGATGACCGGAGTACGGCCAGGTTTGTGGGTCACAATAGAGCTGGTCTATTGTTGGGCCACCCAGCCCCCAACTGCGATGTTGGTGACAGCTATGGTTATAGTTTTGGTTTAGTTTTTTAGCTCACTCGGGAGAGAGCCTGGTGAGCTGTTATAATCGGATTTTGTCCATCTACCGTCTGTCCGTCTGATGTTAACATTTTTTTTTATGAAAAACTTCTAAACGCCGCTTTGCTCTTAACTTTGCAATTTAGCAGACATTGTTTCAGAGATGGTCTTATTCAGGTTTGTCCAATCATTTTCTCAACATCTGTTTATTCAGAGGACTTCTCTCTTTGGTAAAAGTTATCCATCAGGTTGTCTTATCCAGGTTTGCTAAACGATTTGGCATCAAAGGGGTGTAATTCTTCCGTTGTTTTTTTCACTTAATTTTTGGTATGGATGTGATATAACACGGTCATTTTAGACATTTTAGTGTTATCTCATTACCACATAATTGTTAACTTTGTTGGCATCGGAGAAATGAGGGGAGGGGAGGGGGGGAATTTGGCTGATGGTCTGGTCTTCATTTTCCTTAACGAATATATAATGCACACAGTAATTGCTGTATCCTAATCCGAGTTATTTAACATTTCTATCCATTTTTATCTCGCTTGAGAAAATGTAGAGAGTAACAGTTTTTTTTTTTATAAAAACCTGCCACTGCATGTCAGTACATTTGGTGCAACAAGACAGTATTCGGTCAATAGTGGCTAGATACCCGCATCGTGTTATATGTAATGCATGTAGGACCACTCCAGTGGCTACTATAATGTCTGAGACTTTGCCGAGTGATTTCTGTTGGCGTTGACTTAATATACCAGTCTACTTGTATCTCGCTAATCACTCACTCAAGTTTTTTACCATCCCGGTGAGTGTATTAGGCCTCTGGCCTCATTTTTCACGTTAGAAATACAGGAGACGTCCAGGTTTGTGGGTCACAATAGAGCGGGTCTATTGTTGGGCCACCCAGCCCCCAACTAAAATGTTGGTGACAGCAACGGTTATGGATTTGGTTTAGTTTTTTTTATCAAATTCCGTCGTTTTCTCACTTTTACTCGTATACATTAAATATATCACGACAATTTGTATCAATTGGCCGACTGGACACGAGCCGTTTATTTCGTCACTACACAATTTCACACGAGTTATACCCCTTATGTATTGCTCGCCTTTATCCAATCGCATTCATTTTCGATCATTGTTTAATCCAATAATAATTCGGTCTACGGTGATTACATGGTGATTTGGGATTTTGATTATGATTAAGTCACCTGACTGACTTATCCGCATACATAAGGGGTAACTCGGCAAACCGTGCTCTTAATTTGGGTGTTCTATTCGTGATTTTAATAAAAATACCTGGCTACATTACTCGGTTTTCGTGTATTTCTTTCGCCACTGTAACATGTTGAATGTTAAACACCCCTAGTGTATTTGCCTAGTGTATTCATTTTCGACAATTTTCGAGGCGCAACTGTTCTAGACACTGCCTGTGGTCTGCATTAATTTTGCTGACGCCCAAGACTAGGCGGCACATGCATAACCGGCTTTACCATAAATTGGCTTGCCGCTGTAAAGGTATTTGTATCGAGGGGTCATGGCAAAGGTGGGTGTCAAAACGGGTATATGAAAAGCAAGCAAAGAAACTACGGGACTAACGTACGGAGGTTCGTAGAAGGTGCGAGAAATGGCCGTATTGATACGAGATTCTTGCGTATGGCTATAAATAAAGCGCGGAAAATAGCAGCGCTAAATAAGGGAGGTTATAACAATGTATTTCGGAGACTACCAAAGATTTTGCATTTTCACTTGTCTCTAGACTTCCCCTTATTGTAATCTGTAACAAGGGTTGATAATAGCTCACCTGAGCTTATGCTCGGTGAGCCTTGTTGATCGGGCTTCATCCGTCCGTCCGATATTAACATTTATCTTTAAAAAAATCTGAAGAGCCATTTATCGGAGAGCTTTTCCATTTGGCAGATATTGTCCTAGGGTTGGTCTCTTTAGATTTGTTAAGCTTATCTGACCAATGGCAAGTAATTTCTGGCGATGTTTATATTTTTACTTAAAAATCTCAAGAAGTGCTTGTCGCAGAGCTCTGCAATTTGGCAGATATCATTGGGTTGGCCTCGTAGATTTGTTAAGCATATCATCATCGTTCCAAGGGGAAGTAATTTCGTCATTTTTTCTTTGTTTTTCTTCTTTCCAATTCAGGAATATCTAATAGCGTTAACACTTTTATATTTATATAAATGAACATATTTCAGTCGGCATTCTACCTTTATCATCCAACGAAGCAGAGGGTTAAAACGAAAGTTTTTTATCGATTAACGAGTATTAAGGCTATTTAAAAGGTATTGTCCGGTTTTCTTTGCGCTTAATGTAACTGCCTAAGTGCTGTCTATGTATAAAGTGACTTTCTAATTACACTAAGGTTTATTTCAATCGTAAATGTTAGGTTATGTTAACTACAAACGAACCACGAACCCGATCCGATATGTAATATTGGACATTTAGACACATTACACGGCAAGAAAACGATAATATGAGTTTAAACTTTAAACGACTTCAAAATTATACACCGACGAATGTTTGTCGTTAATTGTGTAGCGGTTATACAATGAGCCAAGTAAAATGTTACTTGTTATAAACGCGACTATATTCGAGCAACAGAAAGTGTTTTGTTCGCGTCTGAGTGGTGTCGGGGAGTCACCAAGACCGTCCGTTGGTTTTCAACTTAATGTACCTGTCCGAACACATCGTATCTGTCTACCTCGGCGACCGTGGCTCTAACATAGCGGCGGCAAGGATGATGTCGATTATCATTCCATCGGGCCTACAGTTCAACCGGTTTTTCGAATACATTACCGGACTTTTAAGTCGTCGCATTCCTTTACTGTACCAGCGCACAAAGGTTCAAGTATTGCCGTTATTACATCGTCGTTTGTCAATCCATTGACGTTTACACAACAAAATATACAACTCATTGATTTGCGCACGTTTGCTTCAATACCATCGACCTATATGACGGAATATCAATGCAGCCAATTCTGTTTTCTGTTCGCCTCTCCGGCGTATTGACCATAGCCCAATATCGCGATCCCACACACCGTTTTCAAAGCAGTAAAAATTTACATAATTGCAAGTATAATTCTAACCATTAAGAGGTAAATTCATTGCTTATAATTTTATTCTCTGGTTGTGATTTTGTAAAATCCACCACGTGGTTTTATGAGATTAAAAGTATATACGAGAATTATAGAGTAATATACCGAATCAAAATGCCGAGGAAATATCGGCCTCGACAAAGCTTTATTCCTGAAGAGGACGAGCCGTGCGATGGAGAGGTTGAAGACGCGGCGACCATCATGGGCTCACTCAGCGAGCGGCCACTAGTCTTCAACAGAAAGAAGTCTAAAACATCGGTCACTCGCGCTAGTTTCGAGGTGAGTGTTTGCGAAGTAGTGTTCGCGAAGTTGTGTCCATGAGTATTGCTAATTATTTCGGGTTGGCTATTCTCGAGAAATATTCAATTGTTAATTGTGTGGAGACAAATAATTGTTTTAGCGGATTGGTTTCCATGCGATGGTCATGCGCGTCAGTATCTGGCGAATTAACTATTACCAATGTCCATCAATATTAGACGAATTAACGATGATCACGACCGCATCGGATCAGGACTTTTCGTCCCTCGGGGCTTAGGAGTCAACGTAGTCTACGGATGTGCTGAATAAAGCTCGGGGTGTGACTGACACACCAGATGTTTTGTCTATTGTTGCTTTTAGTTGCAACAGGCCGTAGTCGCTACTGGTCGTAATCGCCATGCCCATATATCAAACTCGCCGACCGACGATCAGCGTAAGTAATGCGTTTGATGTGTGCCTCGGAATTACTTAAAGGCGACGATAATACGTGGTATTGTTCAGGAAATTTATGATTTCTACTACACGCAGATATAATGACCCCATGTGTATGTTAATAGCTATAATTAACATTACCTATTCACGTCCATATCACTTTATGCCGTGAAGCACCAGTGGCCAATGGGTCGGTTGTTGGTGAACGTCGAATAGATTAAAGAATTTTAGGACATATCCTCTCATATATCAAGTAGACTGAATACACACCGTCACACGTGTGTATTTTCACCCGTACATAAACATAAACGTAGACGGTTCCCTTACATCTACACGCCTAACATTGATACAGGATAAGCGACGTAGTGGTAGGTTTTAAACTCTACAGGATTTCGTGACGATAACGCCATGCAACTGTCCAACTCCGAGTCTGAGGTGATGAATATTGACAGCTGTCGCCGATTTTCGTAGAACGATTTAATAAACCGCGCAACCTATCGAACACATTCTTCCTCTGTGTTCGGTAATACGGATAATCGCATTAGACTACTTTATTTATTCCGCTCATACATTCGTCATGTCTTCTATCTTATTTATCCTTAATTATACTCTTGGTTATCGTTGACTACTTGTACAGCACGACTGGGAGGTTCCTTAACCTAATATTAGTGCTTTTAAACCACATTATTATTCTTATTATCATCGCTTGGATGTCGCTATCGGGTATTTTTCTATTTGACGGGATTAACTGATATTGTCATAGCTGGTTAGGTGAGACGTCCTTCTCAGAAACATCGTCCTGTATATGTATTTGGCGACGGGTCATCACTTATCACTCGGGTACTCGGTGTGTAGGCGTTAAGGGCTTTTCACAAACTAACTTATATATGTGTCAACATGTGTTTGCCTGAAACGCCGAAGAGCGGATAGAGCTTCGCTTAACGACTTAAGACCCGAACACACTGCACAGTCAACGCGACGTGAACGTGACGTTAAAAATCGCTCGTAAACACACTACGCCGCAAACGGTGCAGTGTGTTCGGGCCTTTTTTGATTTTTCGCTCGACTGTTTCATCGATATTATTTATTTTGTATGTAAGACACGAGATCGAAACATCGAGAAAACGCTATATTCAAAATAGTGAATTTTGAGTTGTCATTAAGGTGGTCTTTTATTCGCGGGTGGTCTTTTGTGTTTATCTTTTTATTGTATCTAATATTTATAGTTGGGAGAAAGGAAAACAAGCCTACGCCGCCGCTCGTCTGAGTCGGCGTTCTACATCGGCGCGTCCGCTACCATCAACACACTCCGATGGAAAAGTCGCCTCCCCAGGCCAAAAGACCCAGTTAGTTAACTCCAGCCTTATGTTGACGGCTGTATGTGGTTCACATGTCTATTACGTCGTTATCTTTAACAGTATACTTCGCTAGGTGTCTAAAATATGAATTTGTTATCCTAACATCTTCCACATCTTGTTAAATGTGGGCATCAAGTTGTTGCGTTCTTTCTTAGCCGATCGTGAGGTTTCGCCGGGTCGCTAAGCTCGCCATGATCTGCTTACGTTTGTGCAAGCAAAGCTACGAAAGGTCTGTTCAGGCTCTTTAAATATAGAGACACAGTAAACGCACGAATGTATCGTGTATTTTTGAATGGTGTTTTTCTGTGATTCAGAAACGTGTTTTATATATCCATAAATGTAGCCAGAACTTCATTACAGTATAAATTTGATTGTAAGCAAGTAGGTCGAAAATCTTGTGTCACCAGATCGTTGGATCATTGAGCGTATACTGCTAAATTTAATGCACCATTCCTAACTGCGAAATAATCCACTACGCGTAATAATTTTGCCACGATTGATGCTGTATAGGACCGTGCGGCGGCGGAGTATGGTTCATTGATAGCCGTATTCTAAAGGTTAGAGCAACAAAAAAGATGTGGTCTATTGATAGTTTAAGGTAGTTGGTTGGAACAGCAAGCATGCGGTCTACTGATAGCGTAAAGTCGGAGATAGGAACAGCAAGAAGGATGCGGTTTACTGATAGTGTAAATTCGATGCTAAAAACTCCAAGAAAAATGTGATATACTCATAGCCTGAAGTTTTAGCTTAAAATAAGAAAAATGCAATCCGTTTGTCGCCTGAAGTCGTAGCTTAAACCAACAAAACGGACGTGGGTTAATGAGGGTCATCAATTACGCTGAAAGCTGCTTATATTATAAGTAAGATTTTTGAACGCGTTCTACTGGGTTTTCTCGCAGCGTGGGAGCGGCGAAGAACGAGTTTTTGTCCGTGGTCCAAGTGAGCAAAGACATGGAGGCAACAATTAATAAGGATGGACTGTATTTTGATCCAAACGACTTCAAGGCTAACAAAGAGGTAAGAGCGCATTCTTCTTATACCCAACACTCATTGTATGTGTTACCTATCGGCGATATCGGTTATGGTGGAGCTGCGACCTGTTTCTTGCAATAATTTTGGAAGATTTTCCGTAATTTGGTACTTTGTTACTTGCTCTAAGTAAATATTTACTTATGCCTGGACTATATACTGCCAATCATGAACCAAAATAAATTTTTAATACCAAATCGTCACCTTGGAAATATGACGGTGCGATAGATGTATGTATTATAAAATACAGGTCCTAGATCAAGGCACGGTTTTACGAATAACTGAGAGGATTTCGTAGCAAATCTCGCAAGACGACATTACATGGTTTTATCTACTCGAAATACGAAAATTTGTATTCATCTTAGTTTCAGTTGATCGATAATTTGTTTCCTGGTTTTCACCGAAGACGATTAAGCGTTATTCAGTTTCTTTTCAAACACCATCTGGCTTTTCCAATTTCAGCGGCGGCTTGGCTTGGAAGCAAGGCGACTGTTGCAGCTGAAACCTGATAGCCGAACAGAAAAAGACATTGAATATGTAAGAAATTACATTGCAGATTAATGTCGCATGAAATGTTATAACACTCGTCTCTATGAGTTACTTGATACTCGTGTAGTGTATCAAATTTTAATTGTTTCTTCACAATATATTTTTGGTGTTTGGGTTTTAGGTATGATTGATTTGTCTTTTCCTTTCAAGGCACACATGATTAATTTTTAATAGCTATACATCGTTTCCGTTCAAGGCCGACTTTGTTGTATTTTAATGCACCCATGGTTCCTTTCAAGATATGTTCGTTTTCTTTTAAGACATAAATCGTTTCTTGTGAAAAAAAAACATTCATCGCTCAACATGGTTTCCTTCAGAGTCATATATCGCTTTCTTCCGAGACGTGCGTTGTTTTGTCAAGACATTCAGTTTATATTTCCTATGCCAACTGAACGCGTGTCTTTCTATTCCCCTCGGCTCACACCTATCTTGTATTTTCAGTTGCAAATTGCGCTACGAAGAATCCGAGCTTTTGCCGAGTACCCAAAACGTATGCAGCGAATACTCGTTCAAGTCGGCTGGTACGAGGGGTGCGTCTAATTTTCCATATTACTCCTAATGTCAGGTATTGCATATGAATGCCTAATAGTTTCTTTGTATGCGGGAATGCATGATTATGCATTTTATTGTGATGCAATCGATTTATCTCTAGTTTTTTGCGAGTATCTGACGTGTTTTGCTCGTACATCTAACACTTTTATTGTTACGATGCCAATAATTCTTAATAATAATAATAATAATAATAAAACATTTGACTGCTAACAATCGGGTATATCTTTGGTCTCGAATGTACACACCAAGTTTCACACAGTGTTTCATATTTACGCGTTAGTGGTGCAGGAACCGACAAGACATTTACGCATACAGACAAAAACAATGATAGATATAGTATGCACTGGTACCATTATTAACAGTAATTACGTATTATACTTGAGCCAGATATGAGCCGGAGCGAGCCATTGTTCGACAAGGTCACGTGCCACAGTCGTTCTACTTCATCATCTCAGGCACAGGTTTGTACTAGAATCTACAGCGGGACCAATCACGGTATAGTCTTAACCCGCTGTCTGATCATTGGCGCCGTACAAAGCCAGTCTATACTTTTGTTATGATAAAAGTACAAATTTGCTGTTCCTCATTTATTGCAGCGAGAAACTGGCCGTAATGATAACCGCTGATTCTGACCCAACAGTTGATTGTCATCCATTCACGCTATTGGTCCCGAAGACCGATGATTTTCCCGCGCAAGTTTAATCTTGAATACGTGACGATTTTTGTATCGTAAGATAACGAGATAATAATAATAATTATTATTATTATTTAAAGTGGCTTCCTCTAAAGATATTCTGACTTATTATGTACAATCTTGATGGCCACAACATCATCTCTGTATCGTAACACAACCACGCCAGAGGCAAGAAGGTCGTACATAAACACACTACATGAGCTACACACACTCGTTATTTACAAAATATATGTCGCGCACTCCGCTAAGTCTTGCACCCGATGAAGTATACTTGATATAAGAAAGCTTGTGTTAATTCTTATATAGTTAGTCAAAAAGGTGTTACCTTTGTATTTTCGTGTTTACGCTAAGTCTGTGATAGTTGGTGAGTATTTACAATGGGATGATGAGTTAGCTAACAGTATAAATCGGTGTTTAAATCGCCACAAGGACTAATCTGGAAAAAAAAGAAGACTCAAAGCAGTATCTTTTGTAACTTTAACTTATTAGGATAAATGATCTACTTAACAACCTGCCTCAGGGTGACTATTACACTAGAAATTAGGCGTTTTTTTCGATGTAGATACAGTAGAAGTAAAAACACGCTGCCTCGTTCTCCGTCGTTCTCCGTCTGTCTGTATTGGGCTTTTAATGTAGACGGCAGTTTAGTCACAATTAGAGCTTTTGCACGATAACTGACATTGTACGCCGTCTGTTGGTGACAGTGGTCGTCACAGCATATGACAAGAACGCTCAGGCGTCCCGCACTCTAGTTTTCCTCTACCAGGGCATGTCGTTCGGGGTACGCAATCAACCTGGAAACTATACCAGGTTATATAGGGATACGAGTACGTATATGCAACCTTGCGATGACGTGGTATGTCATGAAACGTGCTTTCGGGTATTATTTTTTGTATTTCGTTCTTATATAATAATATCCGAGGGTCGAACATGATTGAAGGTGTCTGGACGCACGTTGCGTAAATAATGCGTAACAACTTGCGCATTCGTGCAAATAAACGAAATAATTGAATTATACAATTAATTATTTAATTTGTGTGACACTAAATGATTAGCTGGAGGGAAATGCACAGGAAAACCCTATACCCATGATGGGACTCGAACCCACGACCCCTAGATAACCGGTCTGGCGCTCTACCAACTGAGCTACAGGGATGAGATTATTCCTGTGCATTAAAGTATTTAAGGACGTGGGGTCGAGTCCCATCAGGGGTATTGGTTTTTTCCTGTGCATTTCTCTCCAGCTATTTATAGAACCACATTGGCTATCCTAATTACCATCGCAATAAATGATTATAATACGAAAAATTTTCATTATACACTAACTATCGTGTACGGTGTGTAGGAGCTAGCGGTGATCACTCGCAGTGTCAGGCAGGCGACGGTCAGTTCGACCACCGACACCGAGCTGCTCTGCATCTCCTCGCAAGTTAGTTTTCAAACTGCCATATACCTACACTAGAAAATACTGCATACGTGACAATATAAAACGGGCATAATCATTCGTTTACACTATACGATGTATACCAAACTAACTACAAATATTTCACTCATTTTCGTGATATATCAACTAAACGAGACATGCTGATTGGCTCTGATTTCACCGAACGCTGCATGTCCATGATCGTATTAACTAAGTTTGTCGTAATTAAAATATTTTTATTATTTATGTTGATTAATGTGCATACCCATCTACACGTAACTATTACAAATTATTATTACTTTCTGTATTACTAGGTGATCCAGAATCTTTTTGATTTCCCTTTTCCCCAGACTTGTGTATATATATAATTTACGCAATATTTTTTTCTTTAACCATTATATTATCTGGGCTAGGTGTAACTTTTGCTTCATTTCTGAGTCATTATTTATGTTATATTATAAAACATTATTATATTTTGGATATACTAGATTTATATAGTATATTTTAATGTGTCGTAGGCATCATCTTGTCATAATGACTAATGAATAATATGGCCCTTAAAATTAAACTTCATTATTTATTTATTTATTTATTTATTTATTTATAATGTTATTAATTTATTGACATTACGATTTTTCCAGGAACGGCATGCAAAATCTCGCGAAAGTGATTATAGAGGAAATTGATATTCCTATAATTATTATTCATATTAATATGTTTCTTGTCGTATTGGACAAGTGTTGTTTTCGTATAATAGTACGAAATATTCCTGTGATTTATATTATACTATTACTATTTAGTCATTTAAACGCAGGATTTTGAGAACGTTTTTATGTCTGGCGGGACGAAGAACGTGAACGATCCGGACCACAACTCGTTCATGAAGTGAGTTGTCGTCCTTGTTATTATCGTCGTCATTCTCGTTGCGTGGTCGCGTTCGTAAGTAACCACGGTGCAACATCAGCGTACACCAAACTTCAAATACATGGCTCATCTTTGGATTTTTCTTTCTTAGTGGGAAGTTTCGAACCCGCGACCTTTCGGTTACGAGTCTGGCGTTCCTACCACTCGACTAACTGCTTCCCCACTAACTAATGATATACGGGAACGTAATTTTATAGTGCAATACTATGTCATTTTCTTATATTTTATGTTTTTCGTGTGATATTTAACATAGTTTTAAAGCTTTTTTATATGTCTGACACCGCAAATATGCGATCTGTGCTGTAATATTTTAATTATATTTTCTCTATATGTGATCTGACTGTATAGCCTTTTTTACTTTCGATTCATTCACGGTATACCGAGTTCGATTTTGAACCGTATTCCATGTGTTTCTAGTTAATCATAATAACTATAAATTTGTAAAGTGTC
>WURV02191078.1:0-12404 GCA_011762755.2 Epimenia babai | reverse complement strand
TTTATTCATTCACTGATTATTGATGGTAACTCCATTAATTCATTCATCATTAATCCATACTTTATTCATTCACTGATTATTGATGGTAACTCCATTAATTCATTCATCATTAATCCATACTTTATTCATTCACTGATCATTGATGGTAACTCCATTAATTCATTCATCATTAATCCATACCTTATTCATTCACTGATTATTGATGGTAACTCCATTAATTCATTCATTTGGGTTGGTCTTATTTTGATTAGTTCAGGGTAGCATTATCCGAGCAAAGGGAGGTAATTTCTGTCAATGTTTGTATTGTTACTGAAAAAGTTATCTCAATGAGTTTAAATTTTCTAAATGTTTCTAATGTTCCCGAAAAGTGTTTTTAAGCCTCTTTTTTCACTCATATTCTAGCATCTCAAGTGCTTCCTTTATTTGAAATTTTCATTCTTTTTTTTCATTTTCTTATATTTTTAGCTTACCTGAACTTATGCTCGGTGAGCTTTTCTGATCATTGATCCATCCGATGTTAACATTTTGTTAAGAAATCTTGAACCGCTTATCGCAGAGGTCTGCTACTTGGCAGATTTTGAGAACCCTTCATAGCGGAGGTCTCCCATTCGGCAGATATTGTCCTTGGATTAGTATCATTCAGCTTTGTTCAGCATCTCATCATGGGGGCAAAGGAGGGTAATTTCTATCAACTTCATTATTTGAAAATCTTCATCTCCATGTCTGCTCAGTGCAAAGGTCTGCCTTTTGGCAGATATTTTCTGTGTAGGTCTCATTCAGATTTGTTTAAGTCATCTCTGTTCAGGCATTTTGATGTGATTTGTAAAAGGGTTATCCACAAATCTATATTTTCTCGTTGAGTATTTACAACTCTTTTTGGCCTTATGTTTTTGATGTCAGGCAGTTTCCTTGTTGTCTTCTCATTCTAATATCAAGATGGTCTCCTTTGCTTGTCTTATTCTTTTTTCCTCGTGAGCTTCTTGAGGCCTCTTTTGCCACTTGTTTCAGGTGAGCTTCTTGCGGCCTCTTTTGCCCCTTGTTTAAGGTGAGCTTCTTGAAGGATCTTTTCCCTCTTGTTTCAGGTTAGCATTGTGAGGCCTCTTTGGTCTCCTGTTTTAAATTTATTCCAATAGTCAGATGAGTGTCTTAAGGGCCTTTTATTTTGATAGCTTTGGTCTTGCTATTTGGTTAGCTATTAATCATTATTGGTGAATATGGACAGCTATTTTAATGTAATATCGAGTGTAGAATTGATTGCCTTTTAGCAAGGAGTCACTCCGAGAGTTTGACTATATGTACATTCTAGTGTATCTAAATTCTAAATATCTTTCGTATTAGCGGGGAACAGAACTTCCATGTATTTTACTACATCAAGGATGGAATAACTTCAACCAGTCTCCAGACCCATCTGGGGCTACACAAGGATACCACATTCAGGTAGGTCATGTGACTAACTCACTCATTGCTATCTTGTGTCAGATTCTGACGTACTCTACCATACTACACGTGTTTTATTCATCTTCTTAGACTATATGATGAACTATCGATCATATCATGCTGATGAATCGGGTATACAAATAGCAATATTTTATTATTATTATTGTCATGCTAGAAAGCAAATCCCTCATGCCTGCTCACTCTATGATCATCTGTCCTTTTATTCATCTGTCCATGCGTCTATTCATGTATCCATCTATTTATCCTGTTTCCATTCATGCCACAGGTTCCAAATGCCCACAGATAGCCAGCATATGCTACACACTCCCCCAGCATATGCTACACACTCCCCAGCATATGCTACACACTTTCCCGCCATATGCTACATACTCTCCCGGCATATGCTACACACTCTCCCGGCCTATGCTATACACTCTCCCAGCATATGCTACACACTTTCCCAGCATATGCTATACACTTCCCCAGCATATGCTATACACTTCCCCAGCATATGCTACACACTCTTCCAGCATATGCTACACACTCTTCCAGCATATGCTACACACTCTACCAGCATATGCTACGCACTCTTCCAGCACATGCTACTCACTCTACCAGTATATGCTACACACTCTCCCATAAACACCACAGTATACTCGCTAGAAAGTATTAATGTCAGGGTCTTCTGGATTCAAGTCAAGTGCTCTAACCACAACCCTAACTGCCCCCTAGTGGTAATAACTCATAAACACTTGTAACTCATGAATGATGATCAGCCATTCGAGGATATCTTATATATCTTATATATCTTCAAGAATGCAATCAATTATAACAATTATAACATCAGCAAGTTTCGAGAAGTCACTATGTTACACGCATGAGGACTGCACCATTGTATTGCTCTCGTGAAGACGTGCCATTGGAAGATAATTATCATTCCTTCGACAATGTTCTGATTCTAGAGTATTAGTCTAGGTAGTTTGAAGTATTGCTCTTGATGTTCCAGCACTGTTAGTGTTCAAGACCTCAACTGAGACAGGTTATCTTTTCTGTTTTCTGTAGGAAATAAAATATTAGTGGTCTACTCACTTTCCTGCTCATCTTGCAGCCAGAGAGTTTGTAAATGCTTTACAGCACTCATGTTACGGTGATTCCGCGGATTCTGACACTCACTAACACAGTTATCATGCGCTTTTAAAAGTTCTGTATTTGCTAGTTTGCACACTAACATGCACTAACTCCGTAACAGTCATTGCATGCTCATAATCACACAAAGTTACTGATCCTGAACAATATTACCTCCTTATACTTTTTACAATAACCAGTTTCACAGAAAAAATCTATCTCAATATTGAAGCACAAAAATTTACTCATTTCCTTTTGTGGAAGGTGCAGAAAAATCCCATCGTTTATTTCTCTCTTGGTATGAAAGGCCGCATTTCAACCACCGAACCACTGGCATCAACATATTAAAATGGCCAATATGTTCAGCGTGTTAAGTACTATTGTAGTACTATTATAAGTATTTATGGAACCGTTTTTATTTGGGGGTTTCATCTTATGTGGCTAAGTCGATGGTTGTGTTTTGATAACTTATTGTAGCTTAGTGAATTAGTTATCAATAGGACGATAACAAAGGTAATGGTTGTGTGAAACATCCCTCGCCTTTTAGATGGGTTAAAAGCACCCTTTATGCAAAGAGAGCTAAGTGTTGTCTAGGGAGGACATTGATCGAAGGTCTCCTTGATTTTAATACCAACAAACCAACCACTACGCCATCCTCTGTTCTCTCCTACTGTAGGTACTTGAACAGCTATCAGCGAAAGTCTGACCTTTCATCTACATCCTTTAACAAGGTCAAGTTTACCGCCATCCAAAACTGTTTCGATATCATCGGCTTCAAAAACCAGGTTTATTCCTTTGAAAGTTATCCTGTTTTGTATAGTTTATTGATCTTCATAGAGAAACTGAACAATAATAGAGAAAACCCTTATTGCAATAGCACGAGACAGTGAGAGTTAAATCTATGAATTATATAGGACTATGGGTCAATATCTAGTCTCGCTGTATATGATCTGTAGCATTTTTGGGGCATTTAAGTGTCTCATACCCCGAAGCATGGGCTTCATCCTTCTGCTGGGGATGTATTTTGGATGTTGACGACATTTTCTCTCACTGCGTTATCTCACGACATGATTGTGCAATCCACTGAAATCTAGTTCCGCCAATTCTATGTAGGCATTATTACTACCCGATTCTTTGATGTTCAACAGTAAACATACAACAAACAACGGTAAATTGGCATTCAAAATGGGACAAACATATTGCATGTAGCATCAGTTATAAGGAATTGAGATTACAATCGCATAATTAATACATTATATTATAGTCCTTATACTAAGCCAGCCAAACAGATATTTGTAACAAGCATTGAAGACAGTAAACAGAACGCCATGTCGTTGCAGTGTTTGCTATATCAATTTACTGTTAATGGGGGTTGCCATTGTGGTTGTCCAAGTAACTGGAGAGATATTCACAAAAAAAACTGCTTTACCAACTGAGCTTAAAGAACAGACTTTCTCTTCTGCATTTAGGTATTTAACGTTCATTTTGAAAACACTCCACTGTTACAATATTTTAAATATTAATACCTACACCAATATATTATCGGCGAATGATTTCAAATTTGTCAATGTTTCAACTTACGCAATTATTACAGCGTACTTTATCCACCCCTCCTCAGTAGCATGTGACCATGTGCTGCAGTCATCAGCAAACTGTGCTGCTTGTCTATTATCACGTATTACGGATTTACTGAGTGCCCGATATGGGTAGGTTCTCTTGGAATTTGGAGGCATTGTTACTTTATCCAGCTTTTTTGGTTGATTTAGCCATGGTACTTTATCCAGCTTGTTCTGGTTGATTTAGCCATGGTACTTTATCCAGCTTGTTCTGGTTGATTTAGCCATGGTACCTTATCCAGCTTGTTCTGGTTGATTTAGCCATGGTACCTTATCCAGCTTGTTCTGGTTGATTCAGCCATGGTACCTTATCCAGCTTGTTCTGGTTGATTCAGCCATGGTACTTTATCCAGCTTGTTCTGGTTGACTCAGCCACAAGAGCCAATGTATTTATTCGTGGGAATATGATTAAATATGCACTAATAAAGTTAAAATTGCGAGGGCTCCCTGATGCCTATTACACAGTTGCCATCCCTAAGCATTTGTTTTAAACTGTCATGTTGTATTTTGCGAATACAATGTTCAAGCTATTAATCCATGTGTAGGATGTCAACCACGTGTACTCAATCTTGGCGGCCATTTTACATCTGGGTAATGTCGAGTTCAGTTTGACAGATGGTGGCACATCGGGTGACTGCTGCTCGATCCACAACCACGAATCTCTCAACATCGGTCGGTCCACAAAGTCATAATAATAGTAAATAGTAAATAGTAAAAATGATGATGACGACGATGACGATAATGATGACAATGATGATGATCACGATGACGACGATGATGATGACAAAGATGAAGACGATGACGACGATGATGATGACAATGATGAAGACTTTGATGATGATGATGATGATGACAAAGATGAAGACGATGACGGCAATTGTAATTGCGGCGGTGGCTTAATGAACTCGGAAAGATGAGCAATATTGAAGATGTTGATTTAGTGTTCTCCGATGTGGAAAATTGGACAAATTTAAGTAAATGTGGCTTAGAACTTGGAAAAACACCGATTGCCGCCGACCCATTTGTTAATATTAAAATTGTTGACACATTTATGCAAGCTCATTGTTGACATTGCAACATTATACAAATTAGAAATAAAAGTACTTTGTACAGTTTCTCGTCTTTTGGCGGTTGATGCGAAGGACCTGATCGAAGCTTTAACTACAAGTGGCATCGTCACGCGGGGGGAAATAATTATACGTCAGAACAGCTGGGAGGAGTCTGTGAGCGCGCGTGATGGAATGGCGAAGGCCATATACGGGCGACTGTTCAGTTGGGTTGTGAACAGGATCAATGCTCTACTGAAACCACACAAATCTGATCAACAATGGTACGTCCATCGTGGCTTATGGACGTTGTGCTTTTACATATTCAGTGTTGTTTTAGCTGATTATGCTGAGTGCACATTGGCATAGAGGCAGCTTTTGTGAGGAATGTACGCAAATAACACTTTTTATGTGAGAGGTTGTGATTTAAAGTCCACTGAGATCAACGATATATCCTATTCTTTTCATCATATGACATCTGAAGATTATCAATATATAATTATATATAAAACAATATACACGAAATAAATAAAAAATGAAGTAATACTAGTATATGACTGAAATATAACTTGGCTAGTCAAGGTAAAATATATAAAATATACACTGATGTCTATAGAATACGGGGAGAAGTAAAAATTGTAAAATCTTGAATAGTCAGATTGCATGAGTTTTCACAAAAGAACAGCTCCGATCACTCTCACGAGGACATGTGCAGTATTATCATAAATGAAGAAGCTGTCAAGATACTACCCTCCAATATTAATCCGCACAAACTGGACCTGAAAACATGCCGGTCAGAGAAGCCATTCCTATCATGTAAGGCACTTGCCCCAGTTTTCACCCTCATCTTGCAAGCCTCCATCCATCAAGGCAAAGTTCCAAATGCATCAAAAGAAACCCTTAAAGAAAAGCGACATTCAGCAGCTGGGTACGGACCAATCTCGTTAAGAACTATAGTCTGTGAGCTGCTCGAATACTCAGCCTCACAAATTTTATGGCACACCTCGACAAATGTAACAAACTGCTCAGCATGGCTTCCACCACAAACACAGCTCTGTACTTTTAAGTTTTAACCATTAATGATTCCACAATTAGATGCAGTATTCCTTGATTTTTTTGAAACATTTAACATAGTCCCTCGTGAAAGCCTTTTATTAAAACTAGCTCATTATGGTACAACGGGAAACACATTAATGGGGATCAGAGACTTCTGAACAGGCGGCTCTCAACAAGAGAACTCCCAGATGATCCAGCACTCACTGCAACCTTGACACTTGTGAAGGCCGAGAGAACGCTTGGCTGATGTCCCTTAACACAGATAGATAAATGTGAAGTCCTCCATATAACTAACAAACAGAAACGCATCACGATGGGCAGTTACAGCATTCATGTACAATTGCTGAAATTAGTGGATAAGGCATATTTTGCTGTGCAGCACTATCGAGATACTTGTATGATTTTTGTGCTTTATCAATAGATTTACCATTACCATCACCCAATGGGACAGATACAGAAGGGTGGCTGACTATGAATAATTTAGTGCAAAAACTTTTTTATTCTTTGAATATCATGTTGGATATTTGTGTTTCTTGTAGTGGCACAAACCTCATGATTGGACTGTTGGATATTTGTGTTTCTTGGAGTGGCACCAACCTCATGATTGGACTGTTGGATATTTGTGTTTCTTGTAGTGGCACTAACCTCATGATTGGACTGTTGGATATTTGTGTTTCTTGTAGTGGCACTAACCTCATGATTGGACTGTTGGATATTTTTGGTTTTGAACATTTTCGTCACAACTCCTTCGAGCAGTTGTGCATCAACATCGCGAATGAGCAGATTCAATTTTATTTCAACCAGCACATCTTTGCTTGGGAAATGGTATGTATTAATCAAAGTTACTATGACAAAGGTGTAATTATAAGATGACACAGGTTTCTCAACAGGGTGGAATCTCGATCTGGAATTATGATAATATAAATCAAGATTATTGTATGTATGGCGCAGAGGGGCAGCTGGCGTAGCGGTTAGAGCGTTTGACTTTGAATCCAGGGATCCCTGGTTCAAATCCCGCTCTAACAACCAGCAGTATAACTATGGCGTTGTTCGGGCTGAAAATACCTTAAACCCGATTGCCCATGGGGATCTGGGTAGCCCTTGCAGTGTAGTTCTGTTAGGGCTTTTTCCTCTGACGTTTGCTGTGCTTCAAATGCTCTATATGTGCTCTCTATGTCGCCCACCTCCGCGCTATGGCGTCATCTCATTGTAAATAACCATATGAACCTATGATAGACTTAGCAGAGTGTGCGACATATGTAGTTCATATGTAGAAATTTGGAACCAGTGGCGTGAATGGAAAAAGGTCAATTGTCTGTCCAGACTCGGTGGGTTTTTCACACTAGGTATTTTTCCCTCACCCCATATAAGTGAGTCTAATCAGATTGTCATGTTAACCACATTAATAGGCTAGTTTTGTGTAAGGGCCAAGGACGGCCTATCACAATGATTACTCCAGTAATCAGCCTATAAATACATACATGTATGATGCCTGTTGTGCAGTGGTTAGGACGAGGTTGCAAATTCGAACCAGCATGTTAGCCATAACTAAATCATTCACTAAAGAGAGTAAGGCAGAGAGTATAACATGTGGAATAGCACAAATATTACGTTTTTTATGCTCTAGTGAGCTAATCTCGGTTGTCATTCATCCATTCACCTGATCTAAAAATTGTTGGTTGTCACTCATCCATTCACCTGATCTAAACATTGTTGGTTGTCACTCATCCATCCACCTGATCTAAACATTGTTGGTTGTCACTCATCCATTCACCTGATCTAAACTTTGTTGGTTGTCACTCATCCATTCACCTGATCTAAACTTTGTTGGTTGTCACTCATCCATTCACCTGATCTAAACATTGTTGGTTGTCACTCATCCATTCACCTGATCTAAACATTGTTGGTTGCCACTCATCCATTCACCTGATCTAAACTTTGTTGGTTGTCACTCATCCATTCATCTGATCTAAGCATTGTTGGTTGCCACTCATCCATCCACCTGATCTAAACATTGTTGGTTGTCACTCATCCATTCATCTGATCTAAACATTGTTGGTTGCCACTCATCCATCCACCTGATAAGTCTTATCAAGACCTCCTCGTAATCAAGCTTTGCTATTTGGCTGAAGTTGCCTATGCATTCATGTTTTCAGTTTTTTTGAGGTGAGATGACTTTCAATGGTAAAACGAATATTGAACATATAGATTATTTAATGGAAAATTTGCTCAGTTTTATTTTGTTCCAGCTGGAGTATGAAAATGAGGGCGTAGATGGCAGCCATATTGATTTCATTGACAATCGTCCGATTCTTGATATGTTTCTGTCTAAGCCGCTTGGCATTCTCGCGTTGTTGGATGAAGAAAGCAACTTTCCCAAAGCTACAGACCAAACCTTGGTTGGTACGTATCTACAATAACTTGATAAATATCTAGAATTTGTTCATGACTGTGTAAAAATGATTCCTTGATTTAAAGTTTTATCAAACCCGCTTGGTTTATTGGCATTTGTCAATGAAGAATCAAGAAAGCAACTTTACTAAAGGCACAGACAACTGATTCAACTTGGTCGGTAATTTAATTACTAGAAAATTATTGGTGTTTCGAATTACTTGCTCACTGTCTTAAATTCAGTGCTTGGATTGAGCTTGAAAGAATAATTTTATTCTTGCGGAGAGTTACGGGTATAGGGATTGAGTTTGAAAGTGGCATACCCTACCATCACAACTGTTCCTCTAACCATCAGTGAGATTTCATAAGTTCTGTTATCAGATAAAGAGAGATCTTTAAATGCTATTGTGTTTATTATGTATTGTGGAGTTAAATTTAGCTCACCTGAGCTTATGCTCGGTGAGCTTTACTGATCGGAGTGTGTCCGTCATCCGTCCGTGCATCCATCCATCCCATGTTAACATTAAAAAAGACCCGCTTATCGCATAGGTCTGATATTTGGCAAATATTGTCCTTGGGTTGGTCTCTTCGAGATATGTGCATCGTATCGGCATGGCAACAAAGGGAGGTAATTTCTGTCAATGTTTGTATTTTTATTTTAAAATTTTCTTCTCAAGATCCACTTATTTCAGAGGTCTGCTATTTTGCAGATATTGTCCTTGGGTTGGTCTCTCTAGATTTGGTCATCATATTGTCATGACATTAAGGAGAGATAACTTGAGATGATGTTTGTATTTTTATTGGAAAAATCTTTCTCTAGAAAACCCTTCATCGCGGAGGTATGACACAGATATTGTCCTTGGATTAGTATCTTTCGGATTTGTTCAGAATTTCGTTGTGGGAGCAAAAGGGGTAATTTCCATCTAATTTTTCATGTGAAAATTATCTCCATGTTCGCTCAGTGCATAGCTCTGCCATTTGGCAGATATTTGTCTGTGTAGGTCTCATTCAGATTTGTTTAGACCATTCTATTTAGGCAATTAGATGTGATTTCAACCAAGGTTTATCCACAAATCTATTTTTTGTTTCAGTATCTTAATGGGTCTTTTCAGGTCTCTTTGACCTTTTGTTTTTGATGCCAGGCAGTCTCCTTGGCCTCTTGTTTTGTCTTTTTTCTTTTTTCAGGTGAGCTCTTTTTGACCTCTTTGGCCTCATGTTACATAAACTGTTAGTGAGAGTATGCTAATTTGAATTGGTGCATTTTAAAACTGGATTAGGAAGAGCTGGTAGATGGAGAGCTTTGGATATTGCCACAAAGAGAGTGGGAGCAGCATGTTAACTGAGTGGTCATCCATTGCAGCTTGTTGTGTTTTGGGGCTTTGAGCCCAGGTCTGGATGAGGAACTTTGTTGTGTTCTGTGGGTCTTGATGGGTGTGATTAGGTCTGTATATATAATGGAGCTGGGTTGTGGAGAGCCTTGTACACAAAAAGAAGAATATTTAACTCCATCCTGCTCCTGATTAGTAACCAGTGAAGGTTTTTTCGAACTGATTGTATGTGGTTGTATTTTGTGGTTTCGGTGACTAGTCTTACGGCAGAGTTTCGCGTGACCTGTCACCGATGCTGAAGGTGTTTAGGTGTACCATACAAAGGAGAGTTGCGATTATCAAGCCATGATAAGCATGCACAAGTATAGCTGCTGTATCGATGTCCAATCATGGACAAATTCGACTAATGTTGTGAATGTGGAAATGTGAGAATTTGCTTATAAGGTTGATGTGTTATTCCCTTGATAATGTTGTCGTGAATGTCAGCCGAGGTGTTTTGCTCACTGTGGAGGCCTCATGGTATCACCAATATATTAAAGCAGCACTTGGTGTGTGGATATAATGAGATATTCTGATATGTCAGTCAGTTTTAGTTCATTAGCAAATATCCATCGTGTAAGGTCATTGATACTGCTGGTAATCATTAAAGTGGAACTGTGAAGGTCGAGTGGGTTCGCCTTGGTATAAAGTTATGTATCATCGGCATATTGATGACATTAAATTATGTGAAGATACATTATTGATCGGCTGGATGTACAGTGTGTAGCGGAGTCGTCCAACAACCGAGCCCTGTGGGGGTTAAAAATTGATAGATAAATGTGAGGTGGCATTGGAAATATTTACTTGTTGAGATATGACCCAATCCTGGATAGTGATTTCGAGGATTCCAAATCTGTTTTCAAGATAGCGCATTTAAATTTTGTGGTCATTTGGGTCAAATGCTTCTGACAAAGCCAGTAATACTTACATTGTGGGGTGTCCTTTGTCAACAGACTTGAGTAAATCATTGCAAACTTTGAGTAAAGCAGTTTCTGTGCTGTATCATAGACAAGCAGACTGAAAGCTGTTGTAGAGGTAGTTTTCATTGGAATGGTTTGTTAGACATAAAGCAGGCACTCACTGGTATCTTCTAGTGAAATATGTTTATTTTCTGGAGAAAGTTCCAGAGGTGTTGGCAAAATTGGTCAGTTATCACAAATTGCGCTTATTTTATCTATAAAATGGGAGTCAAAACGTGTTGCCAGATGCAGTTTACCACTATGTTCTGGAAATGATGGTTTATCATTTTTGTTTACTATAGTGTTTAGCGTTTAGAACAGGTTCGTGGGATTGTCCCTCTTTTCTGAGATGGTTTTTTGGTAGAAAAGCAATTACAATCTTGGATGAGCAATCTTTTCCAGGTGTACCAATGACATTTTCTGTGACTGACTGCAATATTTTTAACCACTAATGTGTATTCTCAGTATTTTTATGGTATTTATGTATTCACAATATTTATATTATTTACAGGATTTATCTATTCTTACCTTTCTGTGTGTTTTTCTTGTGTACCAAGTGTCATGTGTTTCCTGTTCTACTTTCTTGTTACCAAGAAGACTCTGATACGCCACCTCATCTTCAGCATCTGTGTGGCAATAGAATCCCTGATTAGTCAAGCTTTTCATTTATACTATTTGCCCAACTTGCACTTTCTTACAGAGATTCTTTGTTTTTTTCAGACAAATTCCATACGAACATTCGAAGCAATTACTACATTCGGCCTAAGGGAGACAACCTCATATTCACCATCGACCATTATGCTGGAAAGGTCACTTTGACATTGTAACTACATATCCTAGACAGCATAATCCATATTTTTAGCTCACCTGAACTTTTGCTCGGTGAGTTTTACCTCTTGGAATTTGTCTGTGTCCATTCCTCCATCCGTCCAATGTTAACATTTTCTTAAAATATCTTTTCTCAAAAACTGCTTGGCCTGAAGCTGTGTAATTTGGCAGATATTGTTTTTGGATTGGTCTTACTCGGAGTTGTTTGGGTATGGTTATTCGTGCAATGGGAGGTAATTCCTGCTGAAGGTTATATTTTTAGTTAAAAAAATCTTAAAATCCCTTTGGCACAGAGCTATGCCTTTAGGCAGATATTGTCTTCTCGTTCTTATTCAGATTTGTTCAGTATATCATCATCCAAGCAATACGAGGTCATTTCTGCTGATATTTGTAATTTTACTTATAAAAATCCCCATAGCAAATATTTTGTACAATGCTTTGCCATTTGCCTTTTGTCGTTGGGTTGGTCTTATTTATTTACAGATGTTCATGGTATAGTCATCCAACATGGTATAGTCATCCAACATGGTATAGTCATCCAACATGGTATAGTCATCCAACATGGTATAGTCATCTAAG